>JACXGJ010013684.1:0-15892 GCA_016801105.1 Esox niger | reverse complement strand
TCCCTCCTCTTCCCGTCCCTGCTATCTCTCTCCCTCCTCTTCCCGTCCCTGCTATCTCTCTCTCCTTCCCGTCCCTGCTGTCTCTCTCTCCTTCCCGTCCCTGCTGTCTCTCTCTCCTTCCCGTCCCTGCTGTCTCTCTCTCCTTCCCGTCCCTGCTGTCTCTCTCTCCTTCCCGTCCCTGCTGTCTCTCCCTCCTTCGTCTTCCTCCCCCTCCAGTCGGATTTCATTCAACTTTTTGTGATTGAGCCACACAAACTATTTTATGTCAGAATAGAATTGTTCCTCAGATTTTTACTTAAAAAAATATATGTATTTTATTTGTATGTACCCCTTTGTTTAGGCTTGCCTAACTTAGTCCAGGACAAAAATGTCTCCACAAATCACATACCATATGTAGAGTAATAAGAAATGACATTATTTGTAAATGACTACCCCTCCCTCTGTCCTCCGTTCAAAAAACATCTGTAAGGTCAGTCAAGTGTTGCGTTTCAAGCACAAATTCAACTATAAAGATGTTGGTTAACAATAACAAATCCCATTTCAGTTGTTGTGATGGGAGAAGATGTCCGGATGGATCATTCCCATTGTAGTTACTCGACACTGAAGTAAAAAGAAGAATACAAATACTGCAAAACATGCAACCGGACCAATCCAGAACCTAACTGGATCCATATTTTAGAAGGTTGAGGCTGCATCAGGGCATGAGTAGTGTAAGGCACATCAGCAAAGGGCCAGGGAGTTTTTCCAGATAAAGTGAAATGGAATGCAGCTTAGCGCAGGCAAAATCTGCTCCAGGAATCCATATTTCAGCACGACTGTAACCAACACCACCCAGGTCTGATCTACACTGGAGTCACTTCCCAAGAAGACAACAAACGTTCCTGTATAAAGTCCACAGCTAGAAGTGAAAATTGCTCTGTACCGTTATTCCGACACCTAGAGCCTGAAAACATTTGGAAAGAATAATAGGTAAATTTGACGCAATCCATGTGTGTGGGACATACTTGAAACGATTGGCAGTTTGAATCGCGCCAAATGTTTTTCTTAGGTGTGTTTATATAGGGATGGGAGTACTTCACCCAACCATCATCTTAAAGCTGGTCATATTTAGTGTTATAGATATTTATTACTTTATTGCATTATGAACTGCGATTAGAATTTAATAATGTTTTTTCATAAGCAACACAAGAGGTTTGAATACTTATTCAATTCACTACATGAACTACAACTAATGTATTGATATTTAATGGTTATATCAACTTGAAACAATTTCAAAGCATTTTTATTGTACTTTGTGTTTCCCATGATATTGCTATCGAAACAGGCCCATTTTGTTGCGTGCTTTCATCTGACTTGCAGAAATCTGAGCTGCTTGTTTTTTCATATCACAATGTGAACTCATAAAGCTTGTGGTCAGTTTCGACAACATCACCATTAATTCTCTACAAACCACAAACCTAAATATACAATGAACGCATAGTTGTGGCTAGTTTAAAAAATATGTTTTGCATACTTTCTCTTTTCCCTCAGTTTTTGTTTATGTGCATCAATGGATTTTGGTTCCAGTAGTTGAGAGTCTAAGAATTAACCTGTGTCTATCTGAAAGTCAATTCAAATGTTTTATTCAGCGCCTCCACTACAGAGATTTAGTGTTGCAGTCACAGCAATGCTACAGTAGATGGGCTCACACCACTCCAAAGGCTTGTTTGCATTACAACAGAGAGAATAAAACCCTAGATGGACTCATCTTAGTTTGAATAATCCTTTCCATAGAGTCTGTATTCCCACCGGCGTGTTCGAGACGCACCACTCAGGATTGTGTCCGTCAATTGTGCGAATATTGGGAATGTACTTCCGTGTCACCTCTGGTGCTATAGTGTTTTGTCTCATCAAACAGATTTGTTCTACCCTGGTCGGCCCTCATTGCAGTCATTGCCTTGTCCTTCGCATCCTAAGTAGGCTAAAGTATATGTACGTTTGAAAATGTAGAGAAATTTAAGCCAAAGGCGACCCAATCTGATTTCTCCGATTCATTTTCCCAGTTACATTTGTATAGATTTGTAGAGACATTGTAATATTTTAAACCATCAGTTAAATTCCATAAGAAAGAATTTGACAATTGTGCACACAATAATTGCATGTTTGCTATAAAATACTGTAATTGTGGGATATTTCATGCTCAGCTGTTCTTGATGTGTTTTTAATGCAACCATTTGGAAATAAATTCAAAATAAAACAAATGAAAACAAAAAGACAGATTTTTCACCCAGTTGGTTGACTGCATGTTTATCTGTTATTCTACAGCAGAATGGAAAACATGCATAATTTCCTTGGCCCTTTCCTCTTTAGTGTAGGGTCTCGAGACTGTCTTCGGTTGACTACCTCGTGAATCTGAAGTTTACTTTTCTGTAGGTCTGGGATTTCCAACACCATGTTTGGTTCAGAGAAAAATAAATTGTTCAAAATCACTTTAAGTAATGGTGCCCTGCAATGTGATGTTTTATTCGGTCCGCCTCTTGGTTGGACCAAGCCCTTCATCTTGTGCTGTTGTTTGTATGTCTTAGTATTCTCATTTTTAAAGCATTCTGAGAATGTCTATCCCAAATGCCCCACTGTTCCCTCCCTAAGTTACTGTTTCTTACCAGAACCCCATGGGAGTAGGGTACCATTTGGGACAGATACTCCTGTGTTGGTGTCTTGCCGTTAATATAGCCGATGCGGGAGTGGGCGCCGTCGGCCGGTTCTGGGTGCACTGGGATCCGCTAAATGCTTCGGTGTAATACTATATCTTAGATTAAACATTCGACAGCTTCAGCTCTGTTTGTGTTCAAACATTTACTTTTAAAGGATTACGGTTCGAGGCGCCAGATCCTTTCTAGCCGAGACAAAAAGGCGACACGAGGAATTTAAACACAAGCTCTTTGTTCTGTGACAGATCTGAGGTAATGATCGTTCTTTCACCGGGACGTCCAGTGGAGTGTTGCGCCGCCGATTATGTTGGTTGACAAATATTCCCCCACTCTAGACTAGGTCAATCGGAGAGGTGCAAATACACACACAAGCGCACAGTGAGCACGCCAAGGTAGTTAAGTGTTTTTCCCTCTTCACATAGGAACTAAAGGCTCTCTCAACCCGCAGGTGCTGTAATCAGATAACAGCACAGTGGAAAAGCTTAGCCTGCCTCTCTGGCCTTTTGAATACATGGGACTGTGGGAGCTGCATCCAGGCTGGGTCAAACGAGACACTAAATAGATGGAAAGTTAACTTTAGAGACACTTCTAATTAAGCTAATTATTTCATGTGAATTTTAGAATTAGCTGGAACCAGTAAGATCCTGTGTCCCTTGGTGTTTTCGGTGGTTGCTCTATGACACACTGCCATTTTAAGATAATTACTTTTCCTTTGAGTCGCCCCGATTATTTCCCCTCTTCAAACCCAGTTGAGCTGAATGGTGTCAGAGGTGCTTGCAAGCGGAGCAGACAGGCGGTTTCTCTCTAACGATGTTGAGTGATTTGCCATCCAGCCAAATTTAGTTAATTGCCACCATCCTCATCACACCCCCATTAAGCTCCTTAGTGGTGTCAGGCGTGGACGCCGGGGGGGGGGGTGCCTTTAGGGGACCTTTAGACGCCTGTGGGTGGCACTGAACTCTGTGGGAAACTTGGAATAGGAAAGAAATATGCCCAAATGGTCTCTAAAGCTCGGGGCTTTGCACACGGAGGATTTGACCCGGTTCAGGGTCGTGGAGTTAGGATTAATAATTCAGATGGATAATGAGCCAGAGCCGTGCCCCCCGGTGTCCAGACCGTGTCAGGAATGAGCTTATTTGGTGTCGGTGGTACCGACTTCTCTCTTCTTGGTCCCTCGCGCCCCCTCCCTCCCTTGCTACCCCTCTCCCCCACTCCCTTGCTCCCCACCTCGCCTCCTCTCCTGCCCGCCCGTTTTCTTTCATTCCCTGAACGGCGTCCGTCGCTCCTCCCTTCCCCATACCTCCTTCAGCCCCCTCTTTGCGCCCCGTCTCTTTCTCTCTTGCTCTCCCCCGTCTCGCTCCCTCCCTCGCGCCAAGTTCTCCCCATGGGTTCTCAGAGCTCTCTGGGTGTAAGCTCCCGGCTTGCACCTGATCTCGTAGCCCTGGCGTCTTGTTGTCGGCTTGGCGTCACGGTGTCTCGGCCTGGCGGGGCTTTGCGGCGGTGTTTATTAAGACTTGAACGCTTGGCTCCCCATCTTGTTTTGTTCCTCCCTCTCCGTCGTCGTACGACGGCCGTTGAGCACTGTAGCCTTTGACCACTGCCTTATGACCTTTAACCTTATGACCTGGACACCAATGTTCTGTGTTGTACTCTCTTGTCGTGCGTGTTGTCTTCATTAGTGCTGACAGTTGTTTGTCTTCAGTTTCTTGGGCTAGTCCTTCTCACTTCGTCCTAACCACTAAATGACCACAACCACTCTCACCCTTCTGCACCTTGTGGCCATCTTGAGCGGACTGTTCTGAATAACCGTTGTCTAACTCTCTTCCCCCTGTCTGTCCCAGCCATCCTGAACCTGGACAACACCGTGGTTGACCCGGAGACTCTACAAGCTCTCTATGAAAACGTAAGGCTCTGACCTCCAAGTACATTCTTCTCCTGTAGGTTAACCTGGGCAAAATGAAGTCAGAGTGGATACAAACGCTGTGTATCCAGACTGTATCCAGACGGTCTCTCTTGCTCTGCTTACACAGTTACATATACACCACTGAGAGAATACATTAACTGTGAGGGCAGAGGCAGACAGAGGCAGCCCTTGAACTCATAACCCATTTGTCCTCGGTCAGAAGCTGATCAGAAACAAATGGTTCTCATCAAATGTGAAATGGGATTTATTTTCCAACTGTTATATTCTACTTCAGAGCCTATTGCCTATTACCGTCCTCTTCATATTTGTCGGTAGGAATCAGTTTGTCTGGGCTCTAAATGGTGCAGTTTCTTCCATCTAGCGTACTTAATATGGTATAGGATGCCTTTTGGGAACACTCAATGTCTTTGATTCGTCTCTCGAGTGCTGTAGTTCTAACAGGATGTGCCTGTCCTGCTTGGAACCAGCTTCAGAGATACTCTGTATCGACTTCAAATATCTACGTCTGGTGAACTTCAAACACAGAAACTCCCAAACAGCATTAATATCAGAATGAATATGGAAACCACAAGTAGACCTGCAGGAATGTTTTCTGTTTGCTGTGGAGGGAATTAGTCTTGTAAAAACACAATTGCCCTCGTTTGCCATCTTGAAGTTAAGGCACAGCGTTTAGTTGTTTTTACGATCAGAGATCCTTACCAGAATGAAGAGTGCTTTCCAAATGGCACCCTGTTCCCTATTTTGTGTACTGCTGGGCTCCGGTAACAAGTAGCTCACTATAAAGGGTGCAGGCTGCCTGTTTGGGATCCACACAGAGATGATCACAGGACTCTTTCTTCTCATAATGCCAGCTGTATTACTGGCATACCAACTGTACAAAGTGACTTTGTTAATGCCCTCCTCTATTAATATAAATCTCAGAAATCCCCGCCAAACCTGCGTGTCCACATGTTGTTTTTCCATCCAGCGGACTCCGATCCCCCTAGCAACGTACTGTACGTCTGTGATTCCTTGCCCTGTGTTCTGTATGTCGAGTCCCTGGGTCCTGGTCAAAAACGGCTCGCTGTGTAGGGAACAGGAGGCCATTTGGGCCACGGATAAAGCAGGGAAAGTATTGGCCCCCCGTGTCGTCCATACCTGACTCTGATTACCGGCATGTCGTTCTGTGTTAGCATGTAAGTCTCATGGCTCTCTGAGTCGAGCTGCTCCAGTCCCTTAAATGGTGTTATGTCTGGCTCGGAGAGTAGAAGAGACCGTGACTGCGTCCCCAGTGACACCCTATTCACTGGACCCTGGTCCAGAGTAGTGCGCTAAGGAGGAACTAGCGTTCTAGTTGGAAGGCCGTCTGTGGTCATGTCTGGCTTAGAGCACCGTGGAGAGACACAGCATAGTTTACAGGCGATCTGGTATTGATACGTGGTTTTTGTTCTTTTGCATTTAAATCAATGATGCATATATCACACCACTACGGTATCCATAGCTCTGTCTGTGCATTTGGGAATGTTTCATTTACATAGATGTCGAACCAAATAATTTGGGAATGTTTAACTGAAATGGCTTTTGAATCCAATAAGGGTTGCCGGTTGTCGGTCAGTTCCATGAGGTCCCTGCCTGTATGAGAAAAACACAAACCAGAGGAGAGTAAAGACAATTCTCTCCTCCTACACTTTTCCATCTGTTAGCTCTCGAAACGCTCTCTCCTACTGCTGACTGAGTAAGAGAATAATGAAGAGGATGCAGGAGAAAGTTAATATGTCTGCCTGGGCCGCTAATTCCATGATTATGCAAACTGGCCCTGTTTAAGGGTGAGCTGTAATGGAAAGTGAAAACATACACAGCTTAACAATGTTCAATTGGCCTAAGTCTCTGTACAGAACTGTTTTGTCACTGTGACGGTTCTGGTCTATTTGTTTGGTCCATGTGCTCTCAGGATGAATCGAGTGAGTATTCGCTACTCCGATTCCCTTACTAATTGTTTCCGTTACATAACCGAATGGAAAAGAACAGATCAAAGAAGACTGAGAGACCTATACGACTCTCTTTACCAAAAGTCTTCTTTTTTTTGGGGGGGGGTGAAACTTTTTTATGCTCTTTGCTGCAACATGCTTTGCAACTGACGCCGTGCTTTGCAGCACACGCTTTGCTTTGCAGCAGACGCCGTGCTTTGCAGCAGACGCCGTGCTTTGCAGCAGACGCCGTGCTTTGCAGCAGACGCCGTGCTTTGCAGCAGACGCCGTGCTTTGCAGCAGACGCCGTGCTTTGCAGCAGACGCCGTGCTTTGCAGCAGACGCCGTGCTTTGCAGCAGACGCCGTGCTTTGCAGCGGACCGACCGAGTTACGGCCCTGCGAATCTCAAACGTACTGAGGCGAAGTCCTAAAGCTTTTTAGAAGTGGTGCATTAGCGCAGGTCAATCCCCTATTGTAGTGTTTGGGGGTCATTTAGTCTATTGAGGACACGGGCGGAGGTACTAACACAGTTTGGCCTCAGGCCTTGTGACACCTAACGTGCATAACACTGTACAGTATTGGCTTTCGATCGCGCCTCCTCTGGTCCTCGTTCGTAACCTCTCCATCAACGCTCCCAACGCTCGAAACCAGGCTGTCTTTTATTAAAATGATTTACACTTTAAAAACGCTGTTAATTAAGGAGAGAGTCTGCCCTTGTAGACAGATGGCGAAGTGAACGGAATGCTGATCATTGGCCGCGGCTTCAGTAGCGCCCTATTCCCTTCGCTGTGTGCAGCATTTGACCCCGGGCGCACGATGCGTGTAGCGTGCTATTCAGGGAATAGGGCGCTGTTTGGGCCTCGGTCACCGTGTTTGATGCCCTCGTTTGAAGTGTTGTACAAGTATGTGTGGAGCCGAGGGAGAGGCCTTTTTTAACCCGTGTGATTGATTCTGTGATGGAGCTTAATGGATCTCAAAGCGTTTCCAAAGTTTACATTCCGGCTGGGCCGCATGGGTCCGCCCTGCCCGGGGCTCCAGGCAATGTCACTCTGTGGGCTCGGTCCCAAGTGCTGTCCTGTTTCCTGGCTAGTGCGCTCCTTTTGTCCGGGTCAGGACGCTGGATGGCGAGCAGGGCACCTTTTCAGAGACCTCAATGGGCCAAAGGGCTGTGGTCTTAAGAACAGCGTGGTGGTTCTTATCATTAAGCAGATGCTTTTATCGCAAGGGCCTCATTTCCTTTAATGAATGGGGGGGGGCGGGAATTGAACCCGCGGCCATCGGTGAACCCCCAACCCGCTGTCTAAGCCGCACAGGACGGCTCATGTCAGGCCTCCATGTTCTCCAACTTTTATTTTAGCCGGTTTTCTAGTTTCCCCTATGTCTTTGATCCAGGCCCATTGTTCCTACATCTTGTAAGCCTTTGAACGGGTTTGAGATGGTGTCTGTCTGGGCATCTGGCTGTGTGCTGTTTGATGTGGAGCGTTGTTTACCTAGATGTTTATTCTGGGTCAGAGGGTTTAGAGTCGCCGCCATGTTTACATCACCAAGTCCAAGACGTTTGGAGAGCTCCTTTTATGTGTCATTATTCAATGAACATTTAATTATGAATGTGATCTGACACGATAGCCGGCGAGAGTTGATTGTTGTTGTATGTTCGGGCTGCGTGCTGAAGCCTCGTCGTTCCGTGTGTTAGTTACAGCTAGTCCAATACATGCGTTTTGCTGATGGGGTCTAAAACAAGTTGGAGTCATTAGTTTGACTTGAGACGGTGTCAGTGAGACCCGCCATCCCTGGAGCCTGTAGACATTGTTTCACAGCCCCACGTTTTCACAGCCCCACGTGGTCTACCGCACACTTGTTTATGTTATAGAAGCACAGTTAGCGGAGGAAATGTTTTAGACTGTGTGGCTTTCTGGCCTTTTATTGCTTGGGTTTTCCCTCTCGGCTCGGTTAAATACTTGGGTTGTTTTCTCGGGCTGCCATGCAAACAAGCGTATGATCCGGTGTGTCTGAATAATATGCTTGAGAACGTGAATTGCTAAAATGACTTGGATGCTGTAAGTAAACACCATAGTGAAGGGAGATTTATGCTGCAACTATTAGCTTTGAACCACAATATGCACAACTTTGCCTCTGTTTTGGTCCCTATCAGCCGTGTTGTTACTGGCAATGTCATTCAGCTATATCCCTTTAAAGGTGCACTCCGGGTACTTGAGCGTCTATCTGATATGTTTCTAGCAGAAGGTCCCATGCTAAATGAAAATGATTGGTTGGGAAGACATCATCTGTTTCTAGCCTGTTACCACAGAGAGAGCAGTGCATGCCCCTCCCCTAAACCAGGTGTTGCACACCTGAACCTCATTTTGATTGGGAGTGGTGGTGATGTTTGAGATGGGGTGATGTCACCTTTGGGGTGACGCCACCTTTGGGGTGACGCCACCTTTGGGGTGACGCCACCTTTGGGGTGATGCCGTCTGTTGCTGACGGTGATGCCGTCTGTTGCTCATCTGCAATTGTACAATGACAAAATAAGACCGATTTTTGCCAGATCTCGATTCAGCCACGGGCCCAAATGGGCTGGATGGTCAATGTACCGGAACATAATTATGATAATTATACAAAATAATTTGTTCACTGCAAATTGACCACAACTTAGACCAATAGAGATTGCATTTGATAATAACTATGTTCATTATTTGATTACATGAAGACACGAACACAATGTATATTGTTTTGAGCGATCTCTACATTTTGTAACTTAGACAGGCCTGTTTTAGCCCCCAGCTATATGGTGGTCAGACATGGCTGTAGGGGGGCCATTTTGAATGTCAGCTATTTGTCTTTGAAAGCATTACTTCGATAAGTGTGTAAAAAAGGTGCATCATTCAGGGTGAACTACAGTCTGTCTTTACTGTTTGCATATCTTTGAATTAGATGTTTTGTCCTTCTAGAGAGCACAACAAGATGAAATGGAGAAGATTGACAAGCACATCAAGTCATCAAAAGACAAAGACAACGCAAAGCCACTGGACAAACCTGAACAGTAAGCCATCCTACAGTTGCAATCAGGCCATCACCCATCCAGTCAGACCGGCAATAACAGTATGCTACGATATGCTGCCGTCTTGATAATAAGCCTATTACATAATGCAATAGCAGGTGCCTTTATATGAAAGGTGGTCCTCTAAAGGATCTCTGATTATGATGTTGTAGGCTTTAGTCAAATTAACGCGTTAGGTGTGCGCTTGCTAAAGTAGGTATGACGTTGTCTTTTTTGTTTTTTAGGTTCCTTTTCCAGCTACACCAGATCCCCAACTTCTCAGGTCGTGTGTTCTGCATTCTGTTTCAGTCCACTTTCTCTGAATGTGTAACCTCAGTACAGCGCAAGTTGGAGATTCTACAGAGAGTGAGCACGGTGAGGGTGTGTGCGTGCGTGTGTGTTTGTGCATTTTTCTCTCACCTCAGATTATATCGCATGTTGTTTGCAAAGACTGTGGCTTTGGTATCAGCACAGTTGTATCAGACTGACCCTGAATAAAGTGTCGGTATCTCTCCTCTGTGTTAATTGTTATGATATGAACATCAGCCCAGATTTATATTGGCACCATAGAGTGATATTGGCCTCACATATTTTTGTCTCTCCCCGTTTCTATTTTTTTGCTCACTACCTCCCATTGATTTGTCCCACTGCCCCCCTCCATCCGTCTCACCCTCTCTTCTGTCCGCCTGTCTTTCTCTCCTGACTGTCTGCGTGCTTCGGCTCCACCGGTTGGCCCCCCGGTCTCTCTCCGGTCTGTCCCCCTGTGTAGACCCTGCAGAGCGGGCCGTGTGTCATGCAGGTGCTGGGTCTGGTTCTGGCCTTCGGGAACTTCATGAACGGAGGGAACAGGACCCGAGGGCAGGCTGATGGTTTTAACCTGGATATTCTGCCCAAGCTGAAGGATGTCAAGAGCAGTGTGCGTGACTAATGGGAGTTACTGTATTCAGTCTAACACTACCAGGACGCCGAGTTAGTGTAGTCAGTCTAACGCTACCAGGACCCTGAGTTACTGTAGTCAGTCTAACGCTACCAGGACCCTGAGTTACTGTAGTCAGTCTAACGCTACCAGGACCCTGAGTTACTGTAGTCAGTCTAACGCTACCAGGACCCTGAGTTACTGTAGTCAGTCTAACGCTACCAGGACGCCGAGTTAGTGTAGTCAGTCTAACGCTACCAGGACCCTGAGTTACTGTAGTCAGTCTAACGCTACCAGGACCCTGAGTTACTGTAGTCAGTCTAACGCTACCAGGACCCTGAGTTACTGTAGTCAGTCTAACGCTACCAGGACGCCGAGTTACTGTACAGTTTGGGAAATATAATAGATAGTTCAGCTAGCACTACAGTAACTCCTATATTATCATTGTGGATGAGTGATTATTTTCAGTTCGTGTGTTCCTCAGTTCTGTCTGCTTTTTGTGACAAAACGGAGGAAATAGTTTTCTAGTGTCATATGACCAACACTAATGACATTGTTAAATCAAACGTGTGTTTTTTCTCCGGTTTCCAGGACAACACCCGGAGTCTCCTGTCCTACATTGTTGCTTACTATCTGAGACACTTTGACGAGGTATGTTTTGAATAACACCAACAGGCTCCGCCTTTAATCGCCCCGTCTCCTAGGTAATATTCAGATAGCTGGTACGAGTGTTCTACAGCCCTGAAGCCGGTTTCATCTGGCCGTGCATCCAGAGAGGGCCCACTTCAGCTGTATACAAGGCGTTTAGCTGTGTGAAGCCTATTGTAAATGAGGGTCTTAAATGTATTATAACGCAGGAGGTGGCATGTAGCCGACGGCAAACCATGCGATAAATCACAGATCAGTGTTCTTATATGGGCTCAGGGCAGATATGTACCCGTTGGCAACACAGCCAAATGTCCCTTTAAGCCACGCTGAAACGTTTGGTTTTGTACATGTCTGCGTAAGCGTGGTTCTGGGCGGCTGGCACGTAATTGTGTGTCCATTGGTTAACCCTTCAGAGCCCTTTTACAGGCTAACCCTGACCCTAGCATTGAACCTGACCTCGACCCTCATATTGGGTGTACATGATGTTGTGCCTGTGCCCCGTCCCAAGGAGGTACCCGTGAACTGCCTTAACCCGATCCCCGACCCAAAGCTTGCTTGTGTTTTCAGGACGCCGGCAGGGAGACGTGCCTCTACCCTCTCCCCGAGCCCCAGGACCTGTTCCAGGCCTCCCAGATGAAGTTTGAAGACTTCCAGAAGGATCTGACCCGACTCAGGAAAGACCTCCGAGGTAACTAGAAATGGCCCAGAAATGTACTAGACACTCCCTAGCTTTCAACCTTCCTAACCTCTTATGTCACCCTGTTCTTTTGCGTACTCCACTGACGTCCGGTCGAAGCTTGTATGGTTGTAAATGTGCTTGCTGACAGAGACGCTGGGTGAACTTCTGTCCCTACCTCCGGGCTTTGCTCCAACTCATCTCGGCCCTATCACTCCTCTCTGACTCATCTTGTCTCTTGGGAGTCTCACTCCCTGGGCCCACGTCTTGGGTGACATGGCTGCATCGCGCTCTAGCGACCCCTTGTGGTATGTCGTGCTCCTTCAAGTTCAGTTTCGGGTTTGTTTGCCTGGGGAATGCATTCCTCTCCGGTGCGCGTGTTCCAGGAAAATCCTCCTGCTTGAGTGTGCGCTGTGATAAGCAGCGGGGGTGGCATGGCGGAATGTGTTGGGGTGTGGGGACGACTCCATCTTGGATTCTCAATTCCCCTGCTGCGGAGCTGTTGGGATGAGGCTTGACTTTGTCAGACAAACCCACAGACATGTTAGCGAACACAATGCGAGACCTCAGGATTAGATGGCAGTGTCTATAGACTATATCTTTTTGCACACTGCCAGTCCGAAGAGATACGGCCTTTCTCTGAGTTATGTTTAAACTCTGCGCAGAGGCTGATCCCAAACATCTGCCACCAATAGGTCCCTTTCACCCTTTCAAAACAAAGTCACAAGCCTTTGACAATTTCTCAACTTCAGTTGGGAGGCAGGAGGCACGTTATCAGAGTATCATCTGCAACCAGACACTGCCTGTGTGTCGGTCCAAATAGCACCCTATTCCTTTTATTCCTTTTACAGTACACTACATTTGAGTCGAGCTCAGGGCAGCTTAAAGGGAATGTGTGCCTGTTAGGACCGTAAATATGTACACCGGTAAGTCTGATCACTGCTGCTGCATCCTTACTGTAGCTCCTCTCCGCCTTCCAGAGCTTCCATCCATCTCTTCTAACTCCCCTTGGCGGACTCTCCTCGTCATCTTCATGTCATCTTACTTACTGTTCTGCCTTGATGGTGTCACATACTGCCTCTGATGGCTGGTATACCTGGGGAGTGTTCATTGCGGCAAAAAAAATAAATTCTGATAAGACATTTCTACCACCAAGCAAAATCTTTCAACCACCAAACAAACCCTTTCATCAAATAGTGTTTTGTTTGGATAAATCCACCGTTTCTTCTTTTTGCTCCCGTTTGGCGAAATGTTTTGCGACTAAGCATTTTTTATGGCGGTATGAACACATGACCGGTCTGATTGTTTCATCTGCCCTTTCTGTTTGGCCGTTGATTGCCTTGCACTCATGATTCAGAGGATGCTTGAATAATTACCCAAATTATCCAAGGAGCCTCAGACAAAATTACAGCGACGACTCCACTTCCGTATGTAAATATTGATGTAAATGTAGTCTGCAACCTTGGCAGGGAACAGGGCTTTGAACACGAAGTTTAAACTAGGGGTTATTTCCTGAAGGTCAGCAATTTATATAGCTGGAAGTTGTAATCCATTGGAAATGGTAAGCAGACCGCTCCCTCTCTCTCGCCCACGCTCTCTCTCGCCCACGCACGCTCGCCCCCTGCACGCTCGCCCGCTCTCTCTCTCGCTAAACCTTTATTGTTATCCTCTTCCCGCCACAGATTTTTTTATTTTCTAACGGTTCCCCTCAACCTTGTCAATCAACCAAATTAAACCAGAACCGTCTGCAATGCTGTGAGGTCCCAGTGGTCGAGACCCTCTGCCGGCCCGTGAACGGGCAGGGCGGCAGACTGTCTCAAAGGTCAAATGGCAGCCTGTTACAGGACAGAGACCATTTCAGAACTATTTAGGGTAATTGGGCCAATTTTGCTGTGATTCTCTAGCCTCCTTCGAGGAGCGTCTGATTCCGAGCGGGTCTTTAACTGGAGGGAGCAGGGGAGAGTTGTGTAAACACCTCAGAGCTCCTCGGACTCTGAGCCCTGGCTACTGCATCCTAAATGGTACCCTAGATCATACAAAGCACTGTTCTTCAAGAGGCGCTTTGGCCCAGCTAGCGCACTGTGTAGGGTTTAGGGTGTGAGTGGTCAATCTGGAAGCTACGCTGGACGCAGTCCTTAACTCAATTTAGACGGCTCTTATTAAAGTGTAGAAGTTGTGACTACATGTTTTGAGTGGCTAGTCTGCATTGTCTGCCCTACAATGATCTCCCCAAATGAATTTCAGCAGTACGCCGTTCTTTCAAATGTTTGGTGTTTTCCTGAGATCTCCTGTTCGCGGTTGGGAATCCCATGTGGTGATCTCTGTAGGAGGCCGGGACGGATTCTTTCATCCTGTCCTTTGACCCCAGTGGGAGAGACCATTTGCTATTTAATTACCTGGGTCTCTTACCCAGTGGTCATTTGAATTTCAAATGATTCATCCTATTCCCCTTAAAACAGAGGCGCTGTGACGCAGCAAATGATCAATACATGGAAACGACAGAGAGCGGTTCTGACGCTTAATCACTAGCGCCTGCTCCCCAATAGAAACCAGATGACCGCCGCCGTCAGAGCTGTGCGCTGTTCTGGTTCTGTTCGATCTGTGAATCATGTTGTAACAGGCTCTGCTCTTCAAAGCCAGAACCTAAACAAACTTTGGCCTTCTCCCTGTTCTGGTCTGCACCCCCAAAAATTCCACCGCCTCCCCGCCATTCACCCCCAAGCTTCTCCTCCACCTCCTTTCTTTGCAGTGGACCTCCTGTACACTGTATAGATTGCTTCCTATTTCTTTAAGTCAAGCAGCTTGGATAACGTCTGCGAAGATGGAGCGAGCGTGGCTTTGCTCCGCCTGGGCCCCATGTCCATCTGCACTGTTTGGCAATCCAGTGGCACTGCTCACTGTTCTGTCCACTTCTGTTAGGCTTGGGTTTATTCTACAGTGGAGGAGGCTGTTCTCATGTGTTCTCGTCAAAATGAACATGTATTCTCACCCCCCCCTAACTCCTCATTATACTGGCGGTGTTGAGGACGTGTCCACTGAGAGTCTGCTGAGAAATTAACCGCATGTCCCTCCCTGACATGGCAGAGCAAAGGTTAAAGGTCACCTAATAGTCCAGCTGGAATTTAGATTGGATGCTGGCGTAGAGATCCCTGACTCTGATTTATCGTGGCCACTGATTGGTGCATGACTCTCTGAACTTCACGGAGGTTCCCGACTACGTCCAGGATTCCAGGGGAGGCATCAGTCTTCATTGGGGGAAGGGCAGAGAGAGGTTACCCGGAGCGTCTTACTAGCTTAACCACAAACCTTCACAGCAAAGATCCCCAAGTCACTTTTCTCATTCGATGATTCGATGCACAGCAAAGTTAAGGAATAATAACTATGTACAAATTGTATTTTAGGGATGTTAAAGTGGGGATGATAAAGGTGACCCAAAGTGAATGTTTCACTTTAAACCAGACGTATTGCGTTTGTGTCAGTATAGCCTTCATGAGGCTGTTCATCTGCCTCCTTCCCCTGGGAATTGTGCTGGTCACCCCATGCTGTCGTCTGCTTAAGGCTGATTATATACGGCGCTAGACTAAGAGGGTTATTCGAAATGACTAAAATGCGGTGTTTCGGTGTCATTCCAGCGTGCAACACGGAGGTGGAGAAGGTGTGTAAAGTGTCTTCTGAAGATCATCTGCAGCCCTTCAAAGGCAAGATGGAGGAGTTCCTCAGCGAAGGTGAGGGGAAAATGGCCGCACACATCAAACAACTGCACCTTGGGTCGCGCCTCAGTCGTGTATGATTTCATTTCTTCATAAACATCTAAAGAAAAATAAGTGTTATTTTTTTCTTGATATTTAAGCAGTATTGTGTGTTGATTGCCGACTGGAAGAGCTATTTAATTGTTTTTAGAACAAGTTTGTGACGTTGTGAAATGTGAAGGGGTCAGAATGCTTTTCAAATGCCATCTATCTACTTCAAATGCTAAAATCTACTTCTTGATCTTACCTGATTACTTTAAACATAATTCCACCCTGTTATTGACTTCCTTCCCCCCCCCCCC
>JACXGJ010013683.1:0-15892 GCA_016801105.1 Esox niger | reverse complement strand
TTCTGGGGTTAGAGCCTCAGGGATTCTGGGGTTAGAGCCTCAGGGATTCTGGGGTTAGAGCCTCAGGGATTCTGGGGTTAGAGCCTCAGGGATTCTGGGGTTAGAGCCTCAGGGATTCTGGGGTTAGAGCCTCAGGGATTCTGGGGTTAGAGCCTCAGGGATTCTGGGGTTAGAGCCTCAGGGATTCTGGGGTTAGAGCTTCAGGGATTCTGGGGTAGGAGCCTGAGGGATTCTTTGGTAAAAGGCTGAGGGATGCTCAGGCAAGAGCCTGAGTCCTCAACCTGTCAGACAATAGCACCCCCTTGTGGCGTACTGCAAAACAGACAAGAGGAGCGCTCACCTTGCGGGAGCCAGGCGGTGTGGGGCTGAAGATCTTGGCCTGCATATCTGACGGTAGGTTGGCATAGATGGGCAGCACCAAGAGCTCCGAGATCTTGGAACCCAGGCGTCGGCATCTCTCCTGAAGCAGCTCACAGCAAGTCTCGATCTCCTCCTGTAGAAACACTCAAGGAAGGAAGAGACAGGCGGAAGTGTTACTTCAATAAAAACTGAAGACAGGCAGAACATTTCCAATGCAACGCGATGCAGCAGCTGATTTCACATCGTGTTAGCAGACAGACTATCTGGTAGTGTGATGTATGACGCCGTGGGTGTTAACAACGTGGAGCACGTAGCCCGTGACAGTGCATTTCCTATGATGTGGTCGTGCAGAGGGGTGTTATTGTGTTACAGTAACACGTGGGTCACGTAGAGCTGATGAGTTCATACGACGATGTCATGCAGACGGGGCAATGGGACGTGGTAACCGATGTGTTGTGCTCATCTGACCTGTCCGGTGAGGAAGACAAGGCAGTCGCCAGGCGGTTGGGTGACGTGGATCTGCAGCACAGACACCACGCAAGCCTCCAGGTAGTCTGCCTCAGGAGCCTGACACACAGGACACACCAATAGTGAATCAACTGTACCAGATCCAAGAAGAGCAGGAGCAAAAATGGAGCCTACATCAACGAAATCTGAATCATCCAGGTCAGACGATTCCCCTTCTAAAAAGGTCAAGTCAGACGATTCCCCTTCTAAAAAGGTCAAGTCAGACGATTCCCCTTCTAAAAAGGTCAAGTCAGACGATTCCCCTTCTAAAAAGGTCAAGTCAGATGATTCCCCTTCTAAAAAGGTCAAGTCAGACGATTCTTAGTCAAGACATTTCTCCTTCTAAAATGTCCAGTCAAATGATTCCCCAAGTTCAATGTTTATCCTGCCAAACGACACATCACCCCACGGACTCTGTTTACTCTCCCAACAATTAATTTGAATCAAGAGCACATTCATGAAGAGTGCCGGCGCTATTCAAGATACATTACAGCACAAAGAAAATACACTAGGTAATTTTATCTATTGAACACCTCTGTTTTACATGAAAGGGAGCCTGCTAAACTTTCTTTGTAACCCTTTACAGACCACCATGGTATTCTGTACATTTTATTGATGATTTTGCTAAAATACTCTCTGTTACATCCATTGAATATAACTTGTTTATTATAACAGGAGATTTTATTATAGACTATAATATGGACAATAATGACAAAGTACGTTCTGCACTACTTGACACTTCTGATCTCACTCAACACGTGAAAGAGCGTACACACACTCAAGGCCACATTCTAGATGTGGTTATCTTAAAAGGTCTCGAAATTTCCTGTCATGGTTAAAGACTTTGCCCAGTCAGATCATTTCTGTGTCTTTTTTAATCACTTATCCCCCCGGGTATTCAAGATAACTTTCTGTTTCTGTTAAGAAAGTGTACATTAATGTGAGTACCAATGCTCAGTTTATGGAGGCCATCGCTATCACTGGAACAATATATGCAGTGTCAGTTGATGTACCAAAATATTGAATGTCATGGATAACATTTGCACTGGTAAAGAAAACTATGAGCAAACAGAAAACACCATGGGAGAACCACCATGATGATAAGGGCCCTGAAAATAGAATGTAGCAAAGCGGAACATTTAAGTTGAGGAAAACTAAACATCAAATCCACTATGATATCTATAATCAGTATTTGTAGTTTCAACAATGCGTTACGCAGAACTAGACGGCAACATTTTTTGGGAATGAACTAACAAGAATATCAACAATATCCGCACTCTATTTGCCATGGTCGACAAGTCTACTAACCACCTAAAGCAGATAGCATCAGAACTCATGTCTACTGTGAAATGTAATGAATTTCTGTGTTTCTTTAGTGAAAAAATCAAGTATTAGAGTGACCATCAGAACTACACAGTCTAACAAAAACACTGTACCGTCATTACGACCACCAAGACATAACTCGGATATTAGGTGCAGTTAAATACAACTGACCAAAAATCCCTACAAAAAACAGTTTGACATCTTATAGCTTCCACATGTTGTCTCGACACACTGGCATCTGATTCTTTTTTTTAACAATGGATCTACAGTACCGCAAATAGTTAATAGCTCTCTGTAATCAGGCATTTTCCCAATGCTTAGAAAAACAGCTATCATTAATCCTCTTATAAAAAAAGAGAATGCTGAATGCATCTATATTGAACAACTAAAGACCTGTATTAAATCTCCATTTTATAGCCAAGATCATTCAGGTTGTCTTCAATCAACTTTTGTGTATTCAATCGGTCTCTTAGACAAATTTCAGAAAGGTTTCCGACCTCACTAGCATACTGAAACTCATACTGGCTCTGATAAAAGATTTAAATAATATACAGTTGAATACAGATTTGGATAGAATTACAGTTCTGGTTCTAATAGATCTCAGTGCTACTACATTTGACACTGTAGATTATTGAACAAATCTAGACAGGGCGGAAATTGGGTAGTACTCTCCGGGACAGTCCTTAAGTGGTTCCGGTCTTATTTAGATGGTCAGAGTTAATTTGTCACCATTGGCAATCATGAATCTGATAGGGTGGCTATGACATGCAGAGTGCCCCAGGGATCAGTTCTCAGACCGCTTCTCTTCAATCTCTATATGCTACCTCTGGGCCAAATTCTACAAAACAATAACATTACCTACCAAAGCTATGCAGTTGATAAACCAATACATATATCTCAAACCGTATGACATCAGCTCAATAGAATCAATGTGTCACTGTACAGAACACGTAAATACCTGGATGAACCAAAATTGTCCACAATTAAACCAAAATAAAATAGCGATTTGTTTGGCAACAAAGAGAAGATAACTACTATTAGTAAAGAGTTAGTTTCTCAGGTCATAAAAACCAGGGACCAAGTAATCTTGGTTTTCTGATAGACCTTACATTCAGTCACTTCAAGATGTTTGAAGATGACAAACCGAGTAGCGCACATGAATCCATGAACTCAGGTCAGCTAGTAGAGCACAGAGTCCAAACTAAACATGGCAAAGTTGCGTTTACCGGCTATGCTGCTCAAAACTGGAATAAACTACCAGAAAATCTCAGATGTGCACCAATTGTATAAAATGTTTTAATCCAGGTAAAAAATATTTCTCTTCACACGCCTATGACTGAGCGCTTAAACAAAACAACAATGATTAGCCTTACAGCTTTTATAGCCTCCTCATGGAATATTTCTATTTACATATTCTGTTTTATTATTATGCTGAATTTTTTCTTTCTTTCTTGGAATCAATTCATTATTATTTCATTGTAATTTGATTTCTCTTTCATGTTTTACCAATCGTTTTTCTGTAATACGAGTTCTGGTGCTAGCAGAGGAATAAATCCTGGGTAAACTCTTTTCATTGTAAAGCACAGTGAATTGCTTCTATGTATGAATTGTGCTGTATAAATAAACTTTCTTGGTAGCTTGCTTGCTTCACACTTTGTTTACAAATCGACTTTCACCAGTTCCTATGTTAAATCTACAGACCCAGTTCATTTCACATTTTAGTCATTTAGCAAACAGTGCGATCCAGAGCAACTTACAACTACTGCATTAATCAAAAAACATCTAGGTATGATGGAACCAACTTATCACAAAGGTATCTAGTTAATGTTTCTTCAACAAAGTGTGTATCAGCAAAGTCAGTGTTGATGGAGCAGGTTGGGTTTCAGACATTTTTCAGACTCTGTCCAGAGGGATTCAGGTTCCACCAGAACATACCAGTTTTACTTACTCAAACATGTTCTGAAGACAAAAAGAAATTGATTGGTTCAGGCAAACACCCAATCGAAATGGAGAGGAGGCAGTGCTCAGGAACATTTCAAGCTGGATCAAAAAAGCAAGTGAATGATTACCACTGCATGTTAGCATAATTAATTTTGCACATACATCAATATAAAATAACAGGAAAACGTTCTCTTTCACAGACGTTAGCAGAATTGCACGCTTCTTGATGTAATTTGAAATGTTTCTTTCATCCCTCAGAACGTTTGAGTAAGTAACAGGGAAGCACGAAGGTCTTTGAGACTAAAAAGCTTTAACTGGAAACCAGTAGAGCGTGCAAAGGAGTGAAGTGACATGAAATTTGGAAATTTCAACAGCAGATGTGCTGAAGCATTCTAGATTAGCTGCAGAGACCAGCCAGAACAGTTGCCCTAGTCCAGATGGAAGATGTCAAGTACCTGTATTATAACCTGTTGTAGAGCATCAACCAGCAGGGGGACGCTAACGTTTTGAGGTTCAAAGAGAAGGACACTGTAAAGCAGTGTTTTTCAACGGCCGAGGCGGTCCACAACCGTACCTTGGTGTAAAATATGTCCACAGGGAACCTCCTGCCGGGGATCCGGAAGACGGGCGCGTCGTCAAAGAAGCAGGAGAAGCGCTCCGTGTCCAGGGTGGCGCTAGCCACCAGCACCTTCAGGTCAGGTCGGAAACGGGCGATGTCCTTGATCAGGCCGAACAGGATGTCCGTGTGCAGAGTCCGCTCATGGGCCTCGTCAATGATGACCACGCTAAGTGAGATTGATGCATGGAAAATGTACAGTGCGTTTAATATGCAGACCAGAAAGAAACCCATGGAGGACAGTTTTTATTCCTCACGTTCTACAACATCACTTAGGCTGGGTTGGTACCTGTAGCTGGCCAGGTCTGGCTCCGTGAGGAACTCTCGGAGCAGCATGCCATCCGTCATGTATTTGAGCACAGTCCTCTCAGACGTACAGTCCTCAAAACGGATACTGTAGCCCACCTGAGGGACAAACGGGCCATTTGAGAGACTCGATCGATTTGTGTTTTCTCACAAATTAATGGTTTGGCTGGTTTATTTACATCGGAACTGAGAGGTAACGCTCACCTCGTTACCCAGCTTGACGCCCACTTCCTGTGCAACCCTAGCAGCTACGGACATGGCTGCCACTCGGCGAGGCTGGGTACAACCGATCTTCATGCCTCCTTCATTGTACCCCTGGAGATGTGAGGTCAGTCACAGGTCAAACCTAATTTAAAGGGGTATGAGATATAGCCAATAGGACTGTATCTCAAACACTTTGTTTCTAAACATTGTCCAACCCTGTTTGCAAAAAAGTTGGGACACTGCAACATGTAATGAAAAACAGAATACAATGATGTTTAAATCATTTAAACCCTATATTCAATAGAAAGTATTACTAAGACAACATATCAAATGTTGAAACTAAGAAATGTTATTCTATCTTGGAAAATACATGCCCACTTTGAATTTGATGGCACGTTTCAAAAAAGTTGGGACCGGGGCAACAAAGTAGTGTAATGCTTTTAAATTAAACCTGGTGGAACATCTCACAACTTATTAGGTCAATTGGCAACAAGTCAGTTACATTATTAGGAATTGAAAGATCCTTCCAGAGAGGATGGGCCTGTCAGAAGTGAGGATGGGGAGTGGTTCACCACTCCGAAACAATTCAAAAACAAAGTATCACAATGTAAATCTGCAAAGAGTCTGGGGATCACAACTTCTACGGTATGCAATATCATGAAAAGATTCAGGGAATCTGGTGTAATCTCTGTACAGTGTCCACGGCCGAAAACCAATATTGGATGGCCATGATCGTTGGGCTCTCATGCACCACAGCATTAAAAACACTTCTTTGGAAATCAGGTTGTGAGAGTCTGAAGATAACAATACTTTCAGACTGGCCACGTCTCTTCTGCTTTCTGTCTCGCCTCCGATCGCTCGGAAATGTGACTGTAATAAAGATAAGGTTTATGAAGTGACCCTTGAGTGCTTTACCCACCGACTCCATGAGATACTGGGGGATCTGGGTGGTCTTGCCAGAGCCCGTCTCTCCCTCGACGATCAGGATCTGGTGCTGTTGGATGGCTAGGAGCAGGTCCTCTCGGTAAGGGAACACAGGTAGACTGCGTCTTACCTCCTGGATGGACTGTTTCACCACCTCTGCCTCAGATAGGGCCATTCGCTCCCGCTCCTGGAGATACACATGAAAATACATTACTGGATCTGTACTGAACCTACAAACAAAATATTACACATCAGGGGTGAAAAGTAGAACAAATCCATTAACAGTCACACAAGTCCCAGACCACATCTTTAAGTTAGATGGACAGTAAAGAATATTCACCAGGAATGTCACAGATTAGAAAACCCTGCTTCAGACAAAATATCCAGAAGCATCACTCTGGAAAACATCAATCTTCCTTGGCAATCTACGCGAGAACACACATTAACAATCAAACAGTATCAACACACCTTCTCATCCTGGGTTCCTTTCATCGTGACTGCACTGCTGACAAAGTTGATCATCTCATCCTCCTCTAAAATCAGCTGGTACTTCTCCCGTTCTGCCTTCAAACCCTTCTCCCTCTCCTCCTTGGCCCCGAAGCTGAGCGATGCGGTCTTCAGCCTCTCTTCCTCCCAACGGCCCTGTTCTCCTCCACCTTCCATGGGCATGTCTATCTCCAACTCCATGTCCCTCTGAGGAACCTCCTGGAGAGACAAAAAGAGAAAGAGCCAAAGACAGACATCAAGCCGTGAGTCCTAAATATTTCCATATGTATATATTTAAACACCGCTTAACTTATCCTCCATGACAGGGCCATTAGAAGCCAACAATTACTCTCTGGTTAATGTCAATGGTGCCTGTCAACTGAAAGTCTTCAGGGCTCAAAGACCATTTTCTCCTCACCTTGCTCCTCTTCTCCTCGGGCATGTAATATCTGTTCTTCCTCTCCTCCTTCTCCTTGGCACCGGCCTTCTTGTAGTCCTTGGCCAGATCACGGATTTTGCGTTTGTACTCCAGTTCCTTCCGCTCCCTCTCCGTCAGCGCGTCTGTGGAGAACAGGTACTCCTCATCGGCTATCTCTGCCTCCAGGTCCTCTAACTTCTCTGCTTCTCTTTTGGACAGGTAGTTCCTTCGAGACTCCTTCCTCAATTCTGGCAACTAAAGGAGATTAGGCAGTGGCCAGAGGGAGGTTAAGCCTGCTTTTTCTAGTAATTCTACCTATAACAAGACAATAGTTGGCTTACAAATGAATTGGAATTTGTCATTGCACTCACAATTTTCTTTTGATCCTCCTCTGCCATCTTCAGTCTCTTCTGAGCCTCTTCGTAAGCCTGATGAAGAGACCATGATGAATAACACCAGCTTTGATACCATATCTACAAGTCTAGAAGTACATGTCAGACAACAGGTCTGGTAACTGAATCTCCAGCTCACCTTCTTGTCTGTTCTCTCCATGATGTTGCGGGTTTTGTCTTTGTCCTTAAGTTTTATTCGTTCAGCAAAAGCATCCCTCTCCTCCAGATCGAGTATTCGTTCTCTCTCTTCCTTCTCCCACTCCTCCTCCTCTTCTTCGTCCTTCTGACCAATCTTCTGGTTGCCATGGCCCAACCTGTTCAAGATAGATTAAGGTTATTTAGAGAATAATAGGTGAATTCAACATAGCATGAAGGCAAATGAAATATTTTAGGGGAATATAATAAGGTAACTGGCTTCACTGTTGTAATGTATTTATGCTTGAGATCCAGATAATTAGACCAAAGATTCAACAAGCATTCTGCTGCATCTCACATCTATAGCAACAGCACAACTGCCAACATTTAGGTAAAAAGTCATGAGAAAAGCAGGTAGACTGTTACAAGCAAGAAGCCTTAAACCCTTTTCTATATTAACTACCTTTTAGGGGCCTCCTCTTCACTTGACTCTTGACTCTCCTCCCTTTTCCTCAGGTGCTTCCTCTTATTTCCTTTCTCTTTATTCTTCTTCTTCTTCTTCTCTTTTTCATTCTCTCTCGCTGCCTCTCCGTCACTCTCGCTGTCTGATAGCAGGGTGTAGGTCTGATTCTTCCTCTCAATCTCCATGACATGTCGCTCTATCGCTCGGGCTGGCTTTTCAACAACTTGTTTACGAGGGATCTAAAAGCCATAGAAGAATGTCATTATTAGATGTGCATTATAACATAGGGTTGTGAGTAGTGATGGTAACAGTATTTTGAGTAGCAATATTCTACCAGATAATTATGAATGAGAATCCATTCTGATTTTAGCAAGGACCTAGGGTTTTACCAGTCAAGAACTGATGACAGATTTTAACTTGGATCTAGCAACTTCAATTACTGGTCAAAGTTTCCAATCCGTGACACAACAAATAAAGATGTGTTAGAAAAGCCAATTTCTGAAGTTGCTAAGTAAACAGACAAGTCACATATTTTGTTTCCGAGTTATAGCACACAGAATTTTTACAAACAACAAGTATGAAAATAATTTACTGTCACAGATGTAAAAATACCTACAGTCAAAAATAAGATAGAGTTTACTACCCAAAACAAAGTATTTTCTTACCTTTTCATACAGATCCTGTGCAAAGGCGATTACTCTCTGGTTAATGTCAATGGTGCCTGTCGACTGAAGGCGGGCCACGAAGTCTTGAGAGCTCAAAGATTTCCGGGCAGAGCCGATCATGAACTGAGCAACATATCTGTCACTTAGGCCAAGGATGTCATGCAGACTATCATTCACCCACTGCTCAAGATTTGCCATGTTGCCTAATTGAGAGACAAAATCCATTAGCTACGTTGGTACAGATATGGAGAAATGTGGATAATGGCACTGTATTAGATTTTTACAATTACAAAGGAATGGGAAGACTCTTGTCGATCAGTGGTACCCTTGTGGTATCTTTTATAACAGTACCATCTCACTGAGTTTTCCTCTACTTATAGAACAGCCTCATTTTACTAGTTGGCTTTTGTTATGGTCTTATTACATGTCTTCTCACGATCTCCAGTTAGGGAACCACCGTGGTAAAAATAGAAGGCATGGGCTATCACGGTAGGCAAAACAAATATTCCCACGCAAGTTGTATAACAATTATAAAACTAAATGTTTTCCCGTTATTATCTCAGATCAGTTAATAGTGGGGTCATTACGAGGAAAACGTTTTCTAAATATCCTAATAAAGCATAAACATTTAAACAGCGGCTAACGTTAGATACAATGTACTACTACTTAGTTAACTACTTAATTTCCCTTTGCAGCAAACATTATGTAAGACATGACCAAGCAATAACCATTCGTTTTTTTTCTTTCTGACCAAAAACACATACCTAGTTTAGAAAGCCTCAATCAACGTGGTGTGCTAAAAGCAAGAAAGCAGCACCTAGCTTAGCAAAGAGCAAGCTACGTGTAGATACATTTGTTGGCAACCTGACATGTAAATTCACGTTTAAGTAACGAGCGAAGTAAAAATAAGCAGTGGCATAGTTTGATAGGTACAATGGTTTCGATTTAGATGTAATATCGCTACCAAGCAATAAACCCCAAAACATACACTAAACTTTTTTTGATTAAGATTTCTGGTTTGGCGTCGACCGGATACGGAATTACGTCTTTCAAAAACACAGCCAAGGAAACACACGAAGACCTCTAGTCCGCGCCAATCGAATTCTCCGTTCTGCCCACTTGTGGCTGATGCTTTGACTGCTCAATCCAAACAAAATTAAATACATGTGCAAATCTAAAGGACCTGCATTATTTACACTGCAGGTGCATAATTTACCAATCAGATAGACATTTGTAAGCAATAAACCACGAGGGGGTATAGTATATAGCCAATAGGCACAATTGGCACCTTAGGCACAACGCATCTCTGTCCTCCTGGACACTTAGCAGTGACATTTTGGCAATACCCCGGAGATGCTTATTGCGCTTATAAACCAGCTTTCATGGCTAACAGCTAATCAGCTCCAAGATTGAAATCTCCCGTTTTTTAAGTAGGCCTAAGCAATAAATCATGATGGGGTGTGGTATATGGACAACATACCACAGCAAAGGGCTATTTTACATCTTGTTCGATACGTCTCGATATGTATCATAATGTAAATAAGCCCACAGAGGTGTTCATAGGACACTGCATTATTTATTCTGGCAATATATCACAAACTCCTAAAATGCCCCATTGCTCTTATTAACTGATTCCCATCTCAATAAGGGAAATAAAAAGTGTTGTGATGTTATACCCATGGTATATGTGTCATATACCATGGCCATCAGCCAATCAGCATACATGATTCAGAGGTTTATTAGACACCCTACACCACAGGGATGACATTAAATATATTTTTTTCTTGTAATACATGTGTTTTATATAGCAATAAGGTATCACTGTCACTGTTCTCTAGAGGTAGGGCAGCTGGACACAGAGGTGTAGAACCAAAGGGTTCATTAGTTCCAACAACTTGACATGACATCATGCTCTAACACAACAACCATACCATGTAACAGCAACATCCACAGTGAAACCAACAATGATCAACAAGAAACATAGGAGCAGGAGGAACTTAAATAGGAACTAAAGATGTTAATGAGGAACAGGTGACCAGACAAAACAAGACAGGTGAAACTAATAAACCAAGGGGAACTGAACACAGAAGCCATGAAACTACTATAGAAATGCATAGAACATAAATAGAAAATAAAACAACCAGCACAGCACAGGCTGTGACCAGTCATTACAGTACCCCCCTTCAGACGGGCACGTAAACAAATTATATCCTGTTGGATTCACACATAAAATAAAAAATAATAGCTAAAGAATAAGATTAAACTAGGCTAGGCTCTGATGAAACTATACAATTAAATCAATATCCTAAATGTTGATATTTGGCTGTGTTGTCAATCAAATAAAATCTTACTTTTATTTTATTTTTTTACATTTTGACAAATGCTCTTATTCAAGAGCTACTAACATGAGCAATTCAGGGAAGGTGGCTTGCTCAATCAATATATTTTATCTTGGGAAATTGAGCCGGCAACCTTTTGGTTTGACCGAAGCTCCAATATGCCGCGCCATTGTAACCCATAGATAAAGATATCTTACAAACCAATGTATCTGAAAGTGTATGAAAAGGCTGTAACGCAGCTGTCTGCGGATGGAGCTATGGACATACTTCTATCATTTAGGCTACTGAAAATCTCATTTAAATCCAGGAGTGATAAAATAACTATGAGAAAGATATAAAAAACCTACAATATATATTGCATTGTATATTTTTACGAAAGTAAAAATTTCCTTTTGAAATTACATTCTGGACATATTTTTTAAGTAGATGAATGAAGACTGAAATGTCATTATTCAGCAACTCGACCACCGCCCAGATTTCCACATCGAAATTGTGAGCCCAGTTGGGTGAATCGGAAAATGTGTGGCCCACCGCCCATACTAAGGTTATGATACCTCTATGAAATGTAATTCAGATGATAAAGGAGGAAGAAGGAAGTGGCTTCTTCCGTGAACATCAGATCAGTAATGAAAGTAGCTTATAGTAACTGGGACTGAAATGTGCATTTCATTTAGAAGTTACGCAACCATGTTTTTCAACAGCATGCTAATTCTGATTTAAGAAAAAAAAACGGGCATAAACTTAAAATGACAGCAATGTTGAACATCAGTGGGCTTCTTCTGATGCTATGTGGAGTTAACCTGTGCGACACGTTTGGGTACAAACCGGTCATCATTGTTCACGGTCTCTTTGACGGCCCTAAAAAATTCCTTCAGATGGCTCGTATTATACAAAAGGTAGGTTCTTAAAAACTGAGATCGTAAAAGCATAATAACTCATATTTAGGAATAATACATATTGAAAAGTGTACAAAGCAATACTTATGCAATTTAAGACTAATCACATAATTGAGGTGTAGAAAATGAATAATGCAAATGTAGACGCAATGGTAGCCTATTATAAATGGTTACAATTATAGGCTAACTATTAAAATATTATGATAAATGCAATTGTGAGATAACTGATAAAACACGCTAGTAAAATAAAACAGTCAATCAGAAATTTACAGAATCCTAGAACATTGAACATTTTATTGGCACAGCATGTAGTTTCTTTTTAAAACACTGATCAATTCAGGCGACAGAGGCAGGGCAATACTGAAGATCCAGCTACATTTTTAAAGAATGAAATATATTTTAACAAGACAATGTGAGTCTTCATATTCTCAAACAGGGTGGTTTGAATCCCGAATGCTGACTGTTAGCCGTGGTACACGAGACCGCGTTAATACCTCGAGTATGACTACATAATGCATTGTTATAATTGTGTTGGTAATGGTTTATAATAACAATACGGAATCTCATGGTTTGTGTTACTTTGATATTATACCAAAGTTGAGTGACCCAGACCCTTCAGAATGCGCCTCTACGCTCGCTGAAACATATTGACAAAATACAACACCCCATTATGCCTTTGTTTAAATTAAATACACTGTATATTAGCACATATACATTAATCCCAAAAGAACACCAGCAACTTGTGCAATCTAAACTGCCTAATTAAATAATTGCTTTAGTTTCATAATCAATTTAACAAGCGTTTCAAGAGAAGGGAAGATCAATAGTATGTCCTAGGTCCGTGTAACCCAGACCCCGATTCGTGGAGGAATGCCTGCCGTCCATCATTTATCCATCATGAAAAGTCTCATTGGGTGCACTGGTACTTCTTTATTAGAACCGGCGTTGGAGCGTGTATCTACGGCAATGTCCACAATTCTGTGGTTCGCACACTGGCACATAGAAGTGTTTTCCATTTCACTTCAGCAAACTTGACTCTAACTTTTGAATTGTTTAAGCTGTCAGGTGTTTAGGGTATGAGTCTCAAATGGTTAGTCGGACACACATGTTACTTTTACCAGTGAAACAGGCTAATCGCAACTGAAAGCAATGCATGTATTCTTTTCACTCTGAGTCATTACTTGATCTTTAACCTTTCATGAACTTCCCAAGAAATGTTTCATGAATTTCAATAGCTACAACCATAGAGCTAAATCCTTCAAATTTCCATTTGATTTACCTATTTAAAAAAAGAAAATGCCTGAGTTATTTAGGTGGGTTTGTTACAAATCCTGCCAGGGAGTTTTTCTATCCACTCTGCATCAACGTGTTGTACCTCTTTTTTATTCTTTTTTAGGCTGGGTACATTTATAGCCTAAGTACTCTGACAATTGGTTAAGTACTGTAAAAGTGGCTGATTAATAATACATTTTTGTTAATGTATTTTTGTTGTGGTTGTTGAAGTAACCTGCACCATAGGCTGATGTATTTGTTTCACAGGTTCATCCTGGCACCAATGTGTCAGTGATAGATCTGTACGACAACATGGCCAGCCTGATGCCTCTATGGAGACAGGTGTTGGGGTTCAAGAATGCTCTGTATCCAATCATTCAGGAGGCAAAGAATGGTGTCCATCTTATCTGCTTCTCACAAGGTCTTGCATTCTTTTTCACTTTTAAATTATTTGAATAAGTTAAGAGATGCATATGTTTTTCAACTGCAAACCTTAATGCCCCAGTCCTCTCTCTTCCATCCTCTAGCACTTCCTTTTCAAAATGATAATTTAGAAGAGGTAGCAAGAAGAGTGATTGTAAATAGAAATGATCTTGTAGGACATGAGACTCCAGAGGTGTACATTTTGTCATATCTTACAGACACTTTATTCTGTCATTCAAATTTTTTACTTGGTCAATCAATTTGATCCCAAGGACGTTATCTCATTGTTTTAGTTTTTTTTTTATTTAATGCTTTTTAAAAATGCCAATGTATTGGGGTCCTGGGGGACCCCAGTCAAAAGCATTCAATTCCACCTATGCAGTTTTAATAAATGGAACAATTTATTGAGTTCATGTTTCCAATAGGTCATAATTTAAAGTATCACAAACAATGGAGGGGGTTACTCTGTCAGTCATTTTTAAGGAGGGAGACAGATTTCCTACCACAAAGCAGGTTGTACAGGTTTCTTAATTCACTCAAGTATTACTGCCTCTCAGGGACCTTGTTGCACTACTCCCTTTGTACTACCGGACACTATTGACCTCCTGCCCGTCCCCGACTACTCTGGCTGCCAGTCTCCCTCTCTATCCCAGTCCACACTTGGGTCCCTACCTGCAATCGTGACACATAGGTCTAGATTGTTTCACTTGTACAATCTTTTGCGCTCTTCCATTTGCACTTCTGGTTAAATGATAACTGCATTTTGTTGTTCTGTACTTGTTCTTGTTCAATGACAATAATTCAATGACAATAGTTGAATCTAACAAGTATTTGATACACTTCTGATTTTTATCATAGGTACAATTCAACTGTGAGAGACGGAATCTAAAACAAGAAAGTCCAGAAAATCACATTGTATGATTTTTAAATAATTAATTAGCATTTTATTGCATGACATAAGTATTTGATACATCAGAAAAGCAGAACTTAATATCTGGTACCGAAACCTTTGTTTGCAATTACAGAGATCATACGTGTCCTGTAGTTCTTGACCAGTTTTGCACATACTGCAGCAGGGATTTTGGCCCACTCCTCCATACAGACCTTCTCCAGATCCTTCTAGTTTCAGGGCTGTCGCTGGGCAATACGGACTTACAGCTCCCTCCATATTTTCTATTGGGTTCAGGTCTGGAGACTGGCTAGGCCACTCCAGGACCTTGAGATCCTTCTTATGGAGCCACTCCTTAGTTGCCCTGGCTGTGTGTTTCGGGTCATTGTCATGCAGGAAGACCCAGCAACGACCAATCTACTGAGGGAAGGAGGTTGTTGGCCAAGATATCGCGATACATGGCCCCATCCATCCTCCCCTCAATACGGTGCAGTCATCCTGTCCCCTTTGCAGAAATGTATCCCCAAAGAATGATGTTTCCGCCTCCATGCTTCACGATGGTGTTCTTGGGGTTGGACTCATACTTCTTTTTCCTCCAAACACGGCGAGTGGAGTTTAGACCAAAAAGCTGTATTTTTGTCTCATCAGATCACATGACCATCTCCCATTCCTGGATCATCCAGATGGCAGGATTTGATGTGTTACTAATGGTTTTCTTCAAGACTGTGGTCCCAGCTCTCTTCAGGTCATTGACCAGGTCCTGCCGTGTAGTTCTGGGCTTATCCCTCACCTTCCTCATGATCATTGTTGCCCCACGAGGTGAGAACTTGCATGGAGCCCAAGACCGAGGGAGATTGACCGTCATCTTGAACTTCTTCCATTTTCTAATAATTGCGCCAACAGTTGTTGCCTTCCCACCAAGCTGCTTGCTTATTGTCCTGTAGCCCATCCCAGCCTTGTGCATGCCTACAATTTTATCCCTGATGTCCTTACACAGCTTTCTGGTCTTAGCCATTGTGGAGAGGTTGGAGTCTGTTTGAGTGTGTGGACAGGTGTCTTTTATACAGGTAACGAGTTCAAACAGTTGCAGTTAATACAGGTAATAAGTGGAAAACAGGAGGGCTTCTTAAAGAAAATCAATCAATCAATCAATCAATCAAATTTATTTTATAAAGCCCTTTTTACATCAGCAGTTGTCGCAAAGTGCTTTCACAAAACACCCGACCTTAAAACCCCAAGGAGCAAACAACAGTAGTGTTGAACTTCAGTGGCTAGGAAAAACTCCCTATGAGAGCCGAAATTTAGGAAGAAACCTAGACAGGAACCAGGCTCC
>JACXGJ010013682.1:0-15872 GCA_016801105.1 Esox niger | reverse complement strand
TTGGTGGAAGGACACAGGCGCAGAGATGGTATGGAGGTAGTTATCCATTGTTTTAATTGAAGGATGAACAAAGTAACAAACATACAAACATAAACCAGACACTGACCGGGTGACACGTATAGCCTACGGCTAACAACCAAAATAAACCACACCACTGTGGTAAAACACTCAACATAAATAGGTTCCCCAATTGGAGGCAGGTGTTCGTTATTGCCTCCAATTGGGGAAACCAAAGCACATAGAGGTGGCTAGAGCCACCTCTTTTGGCCATGTCCTGACTATGACCCCAGCCAGCGCAAAGATGGCTAGGGGCATAGCCAGGACATGACAATTTGTTAAAACCGTCTGTGTGAGTGTGTGTCCTAAAGCAGTCTGTGTGTGTGTGTGTGTGTGTGTGAGTGTTTTAGGTCTAACTATACTCGTGTGGACCAAATGTGGGGGTCTTGTGGGGATTTTCTGCCGGTCCCCATGAGGCAGATGTCCATTTCTGGCTCAGGGTTTGGGTTTAGGGTCAAACTTACAATTCATTTTAGAGTTAGAATTGGGGTTTCTTTAAGATCCTGGCATTGTTGGTTAAGTTTAGGGTTAAGGTTAGGCATTACACCTAGGTAAAGTTTAGGTATACATGTCTTTATTGAGGTTAAGGCTAGGGTCAGATTAGGGATAGGGTTAGATTAGGGTTAGGGTTAGATGAGGGTTAGGTTAAGGTTAGGATTAGGGTAGGGGTTAGGGCAAGGGGACACGTATTTTCTATTTTCTGGTTCCCACGAGTTAGCTGTACAAACTTATCCTAGCAGCTGCATTTTGGGTGGATAGAGGCCCTAAGTTATTAACAATTACTAGGTACATTGATGGATAGAGGCCCTAAGTTATTAACAATAACTATGTACATTGATGGATAGAGGCCCTAAGTTATTTGCAATAACTTTGGTGGAGTCGGTGGGACCAAATACAACAACTTTTTTTGTGTGTTATTTAGTGTGTTTTGGTATAATTCAATGTCTCTTATTGTGTTATTTAACAACTGTTTTTGAGTTATTTAATATCTGTTTTTGTGTTATTTAACATCTGCTTTTGTGTTATTGTCATGGTGAAGCTGGTGGAAGGACTCAGGCGCAGAGACGAGGTGAAAATAGTTCATGGTTTTTCCATAGTTTTAATTAAGGATGAACAAAAGAAACAAACAAACTCAAAGCAGCTTACCGACTGGGTTGCATAGCCTACGGCTGTTAACCAAAATAAACCACAATATTGTGGGCAACCCTTCAACATAAATAGGTTCCCCAATTGGAGGCAATAACGAACACCTGCCTCCAATTGGGGAGACACAATCACATAGAGATGCCTAGAGGCACCTCTTCTGGCCATGTCCTGACTATGGCCCCAGCCAGCGCGAAGATGGCTAGGGGCATAGCCAGGACGTGACAGTACCCCCCCCAAGGTGCGGGCTCCCGACCACAAGACATGGAGAACCAAGGGGGGGGAGGGCGGGCCGGCAGCAGACCGACCGGGGAAAGCCCAGCACCCGGAGTGGCCGGGACGGGCCAGGGGAGGCGGCGCGGCCGGGACGGGTAGAGGGGGCGGCGCCGCCGGGACAGTAGGGGGCACCGCTGGCTCGGGCGGCGGAGGAGCGGCCGGGACAGAAGGGGGCGCCGCTGGCTCGGGTGGCAGAGGAGCGGCCGGGACAGAAGGGGGCGCCGCAGGCTCAGGTGGCGGAGGAGCGGCCGGGACAGAAGGGGGCGCCGCAGGCTCGGGTGGCAGAGGAGCGGCCGGGACAGAAGGGGGCGCCGCAGGCTCGGGTGGCAGAGGAGCGGCCGGGACAGAAGGGGGCGCCGCAGGCTCGGGTGGCAGAGGAGCGGCCGGGACAGAAGGGGGCGCCGCAGGCTCGGGTGGCAGAGGAGCGGCCGGGACAGAAGGGGGCGCCGCTGGCTTGGGCGGCGGAGGCGCGGCCGCACCGCCTCCACTGCCTGTGTCCGGCGTGATTTGGTGGAGGCTGGTTCCTTTCGGGCCCTCCCAGCCTCCCCTGAGCTGTTGTCCGGCCCCATCTGGTCTCCGGGGCTTTTGGGGTGGGGGGGGTACTGTGACGATGAGGTGACGGATTGGTCCTCCATCTCCCGCATTCTCCAGTTCACCAACAGCCATGAACTCATCACGGTCCCATTTGTCTTGTCTTGTCATTCATTGTTCACACCAGGTCCCAATCAATCCATTAATATGTGTTTAAATGTTTCTCCTCTGCTCCCCTCAGTTGTTAGTCATTGTTCCATGTCACTGTGTTGTCAGTGGTGAGTCTTGTATCTATGTGTTCATTTACATTTAGTAGTTTTGCCTCTGTACTCTGTGTTTTCTGTTCTGGTGTTTTGTGTTTGTTTGATAATTAAGAGTACAGACAACTACCCCTGCCTGGTCCGTCCTCTACCACTACAAGAACCGTGACAGTTATTTAAGATCTGATTTTGTGTTATTTTATTGGAGAAGGTTATTAGCTAGCCAGTTTTTTTATTTCTTTAAGACCGAGTGATTTCAGGGATTTCTTGTATCATGTTTCAGTGGAAGGTACTGTGTCATTGGCATAGCTATGATAAGAGCTATGGTAGGAGCCAAAGCACATATAACAAGAATAAGAAAGGGCCTAGGAACGGATCCTTGAGGTACCCCACAGGTGATTGATGATGATAAAAAATATTGTAATTTGGTCAAAATAACCAAATAAAGATGCCTTGTTTTCAGACTGCAAATCATGCTGTCACGTCCTGGCTATGCCCCTAGCCATGCTTGCACTGGCTGGGGCCATAGTCAGGACGGGACTAGAAGAGATGCCTCCAGGCATCTCTATGTGATCGGGTCTATTTATGTTGAATGTTTACCCACACTGGTGTGGTTCATTTTGGATTTGTCAGCCGTAGGCTATGCTACCCAGTCACTGGAGCTGCCTTAAGTTTGTTTTGTTTCTGTTCTCATTAAATTATAGAATACCTTCATCCGTTCGCCTCTGCGTTTGCGTCCTTCAACCAGCACTGTGACACATGCAATGAAAATAAATTCTTATTCCTTTTTCAACAACAAAATACTAATGTTTTCACTTAGGAAGATTTTTATCAAAGCTTTCATGTCTTGGCAGGATTTCCACCAGTCTGTCACATTGCTGTTGGATGACTTTATGCTAATCCTGACAAAGTAGCTTGGCTTTGTTTGATGGCTTGTGGCCATCCACCTTCCTCAAATTCCAGAGGTTTTCAATGGGGTTCATGTCTGGAGATTGGGCTGGTCTTGACATGGCTGTGTGGCATGGAGCATTTTCCTGCTGTAAAAAAAAATTCTCAATGTTAGGGAACATTGTCAGAGCAGACGGAAGCAGGTGTTCTTCCAGGATAACCTTGGTCCAATCCTTATGGTCCTTTGCAAACTTCTTCAATGAGAAGCACAGAAGGGCCACGCTGAAGGGCTTCTTTCTAGCTTTGCACGACTTCAGCCCCGCCCCTAGGAGCCTCTTTGAAACTGCCCTCGCCGTGCACTTCACCCCAGCAGCTGTTTGCCAGTCTTTTTGTAGGTCACTTGATGTCATCCTATGGTTGTTGAGTGACATTCTAATGAGTTGACGGTCATCTCGGTCAGTTGACAATGGTTTGCACCCCCTGCCAGTCTGTAGCTTTGTTGTCCCCAATGTCTGTTGCTTGACCTTGTTTTTATGAACCGCTGTTTTTGAAATGTTCAGGATGGAAGCAACCTGACGCTCACTGTATCCCTCTGCCAGTAAATCCAGAATTGAGCCTTTCTTTTTCTCACTCAAAGCTTTTCTAATGCTGAAGTTATTTTCTTATTCAAAATACCTTTGAGGTACTACTTGCACTTTTATATCCAGCTGGTCCTATTACAAGAGGATAGTGATGAACACAGCAGTGGTTTTAATTATTTTCTTTATTAAATTCAGGTAATCACCCATTCAGTGCCTTAAGTAAAATGAGGTGTGCCGGTGTTGGAATTTAACAGACACTGGAATGGAGTGTAGAGCTGCTGATTTAAGAATCTTTGGAGTGGTTGTCAAAGCCGGGGTGTAGAGTTAGAGGACGGACCAGGCGCAGCCAGAGGATTGCAGTTGACTCTAATCTTTATTTGAAAAGAACACTGACTATTGCAAAACCAAACCAAATGAAAATAAAGGCTGATACAAAAACGAGACACTCACCACTGACCTGAATTAACTGTGACATAGAACAATGACTGAAAACTGAGGGGAGCAGAAAGAAACATTTAAACGCATACTAATGGCTTAATTTGGACCTGGTGTGAGTGATGATTGGAGACAAGACAAGTGAAGGTGACCGGGATGAGTTCATGACTGTTGGGAAAAGGCTGGCAGCATGAAGGCTAGCAAAACTGCAGCTGAAGACATTGTGGCACAGCGATAGGGAGTTCCTTCTCAGCCCGAACATGATCAGGCTGGGCCTTGAATTCTGATATTGTATTTGGGCTGGGCTTGTGACAGTGATTTAAAATAAATAAATGCAACAACAGGAAATAATAGAAACTATCGCTTTCTTTGTTAGCAGCAAGGAGGGCAAGCAGTTAGTGCTCGTAGTGGAAATGTGGCTGTCTCAGCTGGTGCTGTAGTTCTGTTACAATATTCATATTTTTATAGATGTTTAGAAAAGTAAAAATAACCCAGTGTGCTTGCATTTACAGGCACAATGAAGTCTACAAAGGATATGCATTTAAAGCATATAGCTAATCTAGGCTATATACATTTGAGTATTTCCACATTTATTGGGTCAGTTATAGGCATAGTGGGCCTTTAATATTGCTGAGTATTATAGTTTGTCTTTGAGACCCAATGGACTTTGTTATCTATATTTTGAATGGAGATGGTCATGTTTCATTACTGAAGGCTCCGGGACGGTGATGTGAAAATGCATGTTGCTCAGGGGGAGGGTTTCATATTCTCGGGGCGGGCTTTATTCTCTGGATTCCCCATGAATAATGATCCCTAACTCACCCAAAACACATAATTCAGTGCCGCTCTAATTAAATGTTTTTTGGTCATTGTGTGAGCCGTTTTGGTCAAAATTTATAGATGTTTTCAACATGGCAGTCAACCCTGGAAATGTTTGTTATATACACATTTCTGTTTTGTTCTACATTTTATTGAAACTGCTTACTGTCCTACACAAGAATTGTCAAGCTGAATTCTATTGGGTATCACACTGGACTTTTTAGATACCAATCTCAACAGTAGGTAACAGTTTACTTGGAAAAATCAATACTGTACAATACTGTAGTACACAGAAAAAGGATATGGACATTGTGTTACATGTAAACATAAAATTCCATTCCAAATGTCCATTTTAACATATTTCTTACATGTAAAGTCCTAGAAATAAGTTGTGGAAAAAATAATGAATTACACCTCCCGCTACGTAACACTACAAGCCCCCATCATCTTGATGGACATTCTGTCACATCCCCGCCTCCGTGTTTCCGCGGAGGCGGGTCCTCGCCTCCCTGGGCTGAGATCGCCCAACCTGTCCACCATCATCCACTCCCACATCTGTTCCCAATCAACTATCACACACCTGTTTCCACTCGCCTCCATAGCAACAGTATTTCTATGGATCCATGACAACTCTTCGCTGCCAGATCATGGACTATATTCGCATGCGCACTCTAGCCTCTCGCGAGTTTACGCGCCGTTCGTTCGAGTTTACCATGTACCGAATTCCTCCGGTCCACGACAACTCTGCCACCTGCCTGTACCTCTGCTGTCAGCTCTTGTACTGACCTCCTGCCCGTCCCCGACTACTCTTCTTGCCACCGGTCAGTACCTCTACCGCCACTCCGTGTACCGATCCTCTGCCTAACCCCGATTACTCTGCCTGCCATTTTCCCCTCGATCTTCCAATCTGCGCATGGGTTCCTACCCGCAACCATGACACATCCTGTCACTTGTTGGTCTGGCAGATTTTCGTCAACATCACATCTGATGTTTTCCCTTGAGATTTCATTGCAATGTCACCTGGCAGGTCATTTGCAAATTTAGCAGATATCAACATTCCATGTCATGGATATGTATGGAACGTACATGTACTTATGTCTGACATATTTTAAAACTGAATGGATCATTGTGCATGTGATGTTTTACACTATGAAATAATGTTCAAGCATTGAGATGAGAATCAGCCATGTGTATGTAGGTCTTATGCATATTGTAGACAGTTGTACTTTTTTGCACATGTGCTAAAACCTGTGCAGTTGGCTTGAATTAGTAAGAAATTCAAATCTGGTGTGCACGAAACTAATTGTTCAGAGCTTTGAAGGTATTGTTTTGAAAATATTATTCTCATTCGGGAATTGAGCCAAATAAATTGTAATTGCACTTGTAAGAATTTAACACAGTTTGGATTGTGTCCAAGAAGAGCTGATAACTCCTTAGCTTTCACAGCGTGCACTTTGTAAAAATTATGAGGGTTCTTATGACATTACAATATTTTCCAAATGACAGGTTCTAAGAACAAATGTGCATGTTCATTTACAAAGGTTTTTCCCTTTTTGAAGGTTAAAAAGAGAACTGATCTGAAACCCCAAAGAGCAAACAACAAGAGTTAATGCACAGTGACAGGGAAGAACTCCCTAGTAGGGTCTAAACTTAAGAAACCTTGAGAGGAACCAGACACTGAGGGGTGGTCAGTCTTCTAGCCGTGCCTGGTGAAGATTATGAGAGAACATGACCTCATGGCCTACGTTAATGATGTTGCATGATCAGAAGACAAGCATGTCAATAACAAGTGGGCTGTGATCAGAGTCCTTGAACAGAAGTCAGTTGCACAACCAGGTGGACAAGGATACAGGCAATCAGGTGGGTCTGGGCAGTGGCCACAGGAATCCCCAGGCAGCAACTTGGTCAGCGACTCATCCAGGAGTATATCGGGAGGGACAGCTGTCAGTCATTTGGGCTTGTTGATCATGAGGTCCAAGAGCTCAAGGCCTCCTAAGGTTAGACAGGACAGCATTCCATTCCTTGGATTGACAAGGACACCTGAGTATTATGTAACAGACTGGGACACGAACCCTGGTCCTCAGGATGGGAGTCAGGCGCTCTAGCAAGGAGGGTAATACCCGCAGGCTCCAGCGTCTGGCACAGCACTGTACTAGCAGGCCTCTGTTACACATACTTTAATGTCAGTTTCAAAGAGGGAACACCCTCTTTTATACTTTATTACGCTGGGATGTGACCAGAGCTACGCTTTTTACGCATCAATCTCAACTTAATAATCTATCATTTATGATTTTTTAAATCATTTTGAATGTGTAAAGTTTTTTTGTAACTGAAAATTAATTAAAAGAACTTTATTCATTTTTACTCCTGATTCCAAAGGAGTGTTTTCTAACAGCGAACAATATTTAATTCATTTTGTTGTTCCCATGATCATGGTACTTACTGTATTGTAGCTTTAGATAAGAGCACCTCCTTAATCACTTTGGCCAAAAACACACAATGAATTCTAATAGAAGATAACATGACCAGAAAAGGAACCAGGCAAGCCAAGTTCGGCATGCTCTGATAAGAAGGGATGAATGTTGGTGCAAACCGGGGCGTCCTGTGTGACAGACTGTGTCTTTAACCACTACGCCACTAAGCTATCCGCGTGCAGAGTGTCTGTATACTTCTGCATTTTTAAACCACTTTGTCAAAACTCCACGGTCCTTGAAACTTGTTCCCTACATTAGCTAACATCCAAACCAACCATAGGTATAACAGGATCGCAACACAACATTCCATGTGTTAAATTAGAAAGATATTACTGTAGATGGCTAGCCAACAGCTGTACAGTAATGAAAACAATGACTCCAGTCATTCCATGGCTGGTTACACTATGCTATGTGAACTACGCTTTGTAAATCACAATCTAGTGAAATGTGTTCATTGTTGGTGAAATTTGTCCATCACAATATCACCAATAAGTAGTTTTATTTTAGGCTTACTTTTACGTAAATTCTAAAGCTTCTAGCTAGCAAAGTTTTAGTCTAGTTATACAGTACCTTTAATGAAAAAATTGCGGGTTTGTTTCTTTAGAAAACAATGACCGTAAAATTGCCAATCACTTCTCTGTGAACTACTATGTAAATCAAAAAACATCTCAAATTGCTTACTACATGGTATGCAATACAAGTACTTACTTTGCGCATGATGGTGAAGTATGTACTGTTTTGTATATAGTAATCTTGTATGCCAGTATTGGGACCAATGGGAACATGCTACCTCATAAAATTGCGTATCGACATTAGATCATTTTATTATGCAATTACATTGCCAAGACAGAACATTTAGCTAGACTCTTAACCATTGTGTGAATCTGTGTAACGTTTCTTATTAGATTAACCTCCACCACAAATAGCATCTGTGAACTGTATGGCTTTTGCCACTGGCCGTTAAACATTTGATTAGCCTGAAATAGACCTACAAATATGTACTTACTACTTGGAAAAGACAGTCGAGCAATTGCTAGCAACACTGAAGAGGAACGTTACACTGCCAAAGCTATTTCAATTGATGACACAACAATGTCTGTTTTTCTTTCATTCGTAAATAACATTGATAGAATGAGTTTTGTCTACCAGGGACAAATCCTAATGCATGCTTTTCTTTTTCCGTGGCGAACGTCGAACACCCTCTAACCAGTCCTCCTCTCAAACCACTTTGTTATTTAACAAGGCGTACTAACCCAGTTACCAACCCACCCTCTAACCAGTCCTCCTCTCTACCCACGAAGCTATCTAACAAGGGGTACTAACTCAGTTACCCACCCATCCAGTAAGAAACATTCACTCTTCTTGGCTGGCTCTGTTTATGCAGTCCCCCAAAAGAAGGATGAACAATGTTATTGGTCTTAATTTACATGATAGGCCTGAATAAACATGCAAAACTGCTGTAGAATTAATGTCGGGGTGAAACACATTAATTCAGAAACTTCCTGTTCCTGCTGTATTTCACCAGTAGGACAGTGGTCACCAGCAGGTATGGAGACACCACCAGTAGACTACGCAGCAGTCTGGACAGAGACATGGACACCTCTGGGATTGAAGATGGAGACATAGATGGAGGTATTGGTGGAGACGGGGTTGCTACTGGGGAAAGAATAATAGGAGCTTGAAGTGGAAAAATAATTCCTAGACACAAGAATTACAATTTGAGACGCATTTACTTATACACAAACACATACATCACAATCAGACACCAGAAAACTAAAGATTATGTACAGAATGTTTCCTCACCTGTCACAGTCATCCAGCTCTCTGGTGATCTTCCTAGTTCAGGGCGTCTACACCAGTACCATCCTTCATCTGACTGGTTAACTGCAGGGATGGTCATCACTCCTGTAGTCACAGTCTTGATGAGGGATCCATCTTTGTAGAAATCAGTTGTGAGGTCAGAGGGGTTTGTCTTATTTCTGCACTTCAGAGTCACAGAATGTCCCTCAGTCACAGGAAGTGTGGGGCTCTCCAGGATCACATCACCATCTGTACGACACAGTAGCAGGTAGATAATATTCACGGTATTTCACACAGAAAAATATACAGTAATACATTCAACAACACAATATACAGTACCTGACATTAAAACACAATATAGAATATTTCGTTTCACACAACACTATCAGTATAGTATTCAGTTTCAGACACATTTTATTAGTATTTTATTTAACCAGCGGGGACATTGAGACCTGTGTCTGATTCACAATTGTGCTCTGTGAACACAAACAAACAAATGGCACACATACATATAAATACATATAAAAACAGAAATCAAAAATATATTCAAACACACACATTGGTCAATATAAAAATCCTTAGCAATTAAAAATCAAAACAAGGGCACTAAAGACTCCAAATAAAGTACTGTCAGAATTACACAATATATAGTAATTAATTTAACAGTAGATGTAATTGTATAAATGCATGTGAAATAATAAAAAAAAACATTATATCAACATATTGTTAACATTTTAAAACATTTAGTAGTAATGAACATACCAGTTACTGTAATGTTGACAGTGGTATTGTGTTTTCCAGAACCACACCAGTAAACTCCACTGTCTGTTGATTTGGTTGTGGAGATGATGCAGCTGGTTCCATTAAACGTTCCCCATCTATCACCGCACTCTGTACGCTTTCCACTTGTTGGGTTCCTCTCCGCTCTCAATCCAGTAGAAACCCCCTGAACCTCACAGCTCAGAGAGACAGACTCATATTCAAAGAACTGCTGTCTGTTGGGTCTGACAATCAGAGAACCTGGAGACTGACCTGGGAAGAAAACAGATTGTAAGGGGATCATATTCAGTCAATAGTACAAAGCTTCACAGAGATTTTATATTCTCCTGCACTGCAAAAATATCACTCCCATAAAATCAGTCTTTGAGTTGAGAACATGATTTGAGTGGATTTCACTTCTGCATTACACTGACTTAGTAATTACTTAGTAGTTAATAGTGTCTAGTATTTTTGGATGAAAACAATCTGAGAGGAAAAACATAAATACTGTAAACCATCACCTGCAGCCACTCTGGAGAAGAAAAGCACTGAAACAGAGAAATAGAGAGTGAGAGTTTTCCCATCCTATAACACATTGTAAGACAGCTGGATGTAAGACAATTCATCTAGAAAAAGATATTAGTGAGAGGTTCATCATCTGAATCAGTGGTGTTGTTTTGGTCCAACTACATCAGCAAGAGTCCACCTCCTATTCATTTTCAATGAGAGAACTGCATTTAGAGGCGATTTGAGCAGCAATATACATACTGTATAAAGTATTTGCAAGGAGACCAGTTTACTGGGATTTTGTATCTGTATCTGATAAGTGTACAGTTAAATTAAATGTACATTTCTAATAATAATTCAATACATATATATTCCATTTCAAAACAATTAATGCTGCATCTTACTTTTTGGATCCATTCAGAATCATTTCCAAAATTCTGATTCAAAAACTCTTCAAAATTATGGTATTTTGCCAGCCAGGAATAGTAGACAAAAGAGAATGTATCAAATGCTTTACCAGCCAATTAGGCCAAGTGGATCTTGAGCTTTGGCAATATAGGTTATCATTTATATTTGCAAGGTGCTTTCCTTTGGGTAAATGTTTCATGTCCAATATTCATAGCTCTTGCTAAAATGTTCCTATAAAGAGAGAGGTTATATAAGGATGCAGAATGCTCTTTCCAAGTGTGTCTTTGGTTTAGGGACTGATTGCATTTGAGCAAAAGTTCAACCTTTCACTTCTTTCCTCCAAAACAGAAATAGATGTACAGACTCGTTTTAATGGACAAATCTTTAAGATTTTTTTCACATTATGAATAACAAATGTGTTTATCTGGACATTTTGAAAATGTAGTCTACTTCTAAAAATTGAATTGGTATTTTTGGTCTTGACTGCAGTACTGCCTATGAGAAATGTTGTGCTTCCCTATTGAACTGAGTCTGGGCCATTTGGTTACAGTTCTGTGGTATCTTGTTACAGTGGTGCAAAAAAGTATGTAGTCAGCCACCAATTGTGCAAGTTCTCCCACTTAAAAAGATGAGAGGCCTGTAATTTTCATCATAGATACACTTCAACTATGGGAGACGAAATAAGGGGAAAAAAATACAGAGAACCACATTGTAGGATTTCTAATGAATTTATTGGTTAATTCCTTGGGAAAATAAGCATTTTGGTCACCTACTAACAAGCAAGATTTCTGGCTCTCAAAGACCTGTAATTTCTTCTTTAAGAGGCTCCTCTATCCTCCACCCGTTACCTGTATTAATGACACCTGTTTGAACTTGTTCTCAATATAAAAGACACCTGTCCACAACCTTTAACAATCACACTCCAAACTCCACTATGGCCAAGACCAAGTGTGATGTGTTCTCCTGATATTTATTCCACCTTTCTGATCTTTGCAGGACACCCACTGCTACTATGAGTAGTGGGGCTGACTTTTCTCCAGTTTTAGACAGACTGTCTGGTTGTAGACTGATGGAGGCCGAGTCTTTGGAAATGCTTTTGTATCCTTGTCTAACCTTATGAGCCTCAACTCTTCTGAGGGCTGCTAATATTTATATTCCACTTCAACAGGTTTCTGTTTTGAGGGGCAGACATGTCGGTCAATAAACTTTGTGGGTTTTTTATGACTGGGAACCCCACCTGAATGTCAATACATTGATTGGAACAACTGGCTTCAGTTACCCACTTTGAAAGAAGTCATTATCCTAGAGGTTCACATCATTTTCCAACCTATAAGGTTTGTTCAATGAAAACAGGAAATAGTGAAAATATTTTTTTGTTGTTTGTTAGCACATTTTTATTATGACTCAAGACGAAGAGCCTACAGTATTTTGGGGGCCATATATCCTGGTAAAGAAGTCATTCAAAATAGCTTCTATAGCTCCACATTTACAACCAGAGCATTAAAACCCTGGAATGTGTGTTTAGGTCCAAACAGTTACAAAGGAGGGGGAAAATCTGTGTAAATATAAATTACTTTAACCAGATATAAAGTATATAGAACATTTTATTAACCTGCATGAACAGGGTAAATGATGAACTCAGTAATAGTTAATTAATATACATGGAAAATGTATACATAGTAATAAAGTTGTTTTGATAATATAGGCACTGTAGCATTAGAAGATAAAGACTCAGGGAGGAAGAGTACTTACAGAGTATCCAATAGACTGGTGTCAATTCCATCCTGGATTGATGATGACTGAATCTTTGTATTTCTACAGCAGCTCTACCAGACTTCTAGACCCTCCTCCTCCTTGTTCTGACCCGCTGATACCCCCTAGTGGAGGAGGAGAGGTGGTAGATGACACCCCCTAGTGGAGGAGGAGAGGTGGTAGATGACACCCCCTAGTGGAGGAGAAGGAGAGGTGGTAGATGACACCCCCTAGTGGAGGAGAAGGAGAGGTGGTAGATGACACCCCCTAGTGGAGGAGAAGGAGAGGTGGTAGATAGTTTTTTCATATATATATATATATCTAACTCAATAACTATTCTTAGTATAGAGCATTTAATATACTGGTTTCTAAAACCAGTCTTGCTCAATACAAAAGTCATATTTTTTTGTCTGTCTACGAGAAGGTCCTACAGAAAGTATGTTGGTGCCAACCAGGTTTTAAAACTCACTAATTAATTCAGTCAATCACAATTCAAATAATTGCCTACTGTGTTAAAAATAATCAAAACCATTTGGTCAAGTGTCTAAAGGAAATATAAATCTTGACTTATTAAAAGGGTGATTAGTTTAGTTTAACTGTACCTAATTGAGTGTATGGAAAAGTTAAAGAAAAAATTGTATTCCTGTGCAGGTGAGGTAAATAGAAAAGGTCTGCTTCTGTGAATCGAATCCCTTTGTTATAGTCTTCAACTGGGAAGATTAGGGAGTAAATTTACCCAAGGGAAGGGTTCACCGTACTCCGCTAACTGAGCAAAACGCCACCCACCTAAAAAACCACATTAGATGAAATTACAAATAAATCTGTGTAACAACAGCAATTTAATTTACTTTATAGTTTATCTCAAAGCATGGCCATCTCCACTCACAAAACATTGGTTTTGTTTGACAGAAATAGTCATTTTATCTTACATTTCTATACGTCTCTGGCTGTCTTCACTTAAATTGTCTGCTTTATGTAAAATGGCCAAGACACTCATCAGAAAATATGCTTTATTGAACCAGCCACCTTCATTCAACACCCACATCTGTACAGTTTTCCCTTTTCCCATCACTCTCTGTAACATCTTCCACACATCCATAATTATAAGTAGGCAACCCATCCTTATGAAAGAACAAAAGACAGGGAAAGCATGTTCATTGCGTCTTAATTGCATATTCCGGTCATTTCAACTACTAAATGTGAGCAGTATCGGCTACGACGTCCTGCTGTAATCCCTACATATTAACACTAGAGGGAGCGCTTGCTTTTTTTATTCCCACCATATTGAGGTGAAAGTTAAACGTTTACTAAAACATATTAAAATTGCCGTTGTGCTGCATGGTATTCTTCAGCGCTTTAGTTCTCATATTTGACTTCTATAAGTTGGTCTTGTTTTTTGTGAACTCAGAGAAACGAAAAACAGCTTCATGTTACAATTTTTCAACTATTGTTTTGTCTGATTACAAGATGAAGTCGTCGTCGACCTGGTATTTTTTGGTTTTGTTCAACGGGTTTTCACTAATAAAGACAGGTAGGCCTGGCTCACAACATTCTTTCACGTTATTAACTATGTCACACTAGAGTTAATGTATTTACTGTAATTAAAAGCAGATACAAGCACAAGCCAGTTTTTTTATGAAAAAGGTCTGACGATTTGTTTAACATTCTCCGCAAAACATATCTAATTATATCCCGTTTTTACTGAATAGGCTACGTTGGAATGAAATGCAATAGTTCGAACAAGTGAACACTGTTTGGCACATTTGTGTAAAACCCATTTTATATGAATTATTAGCCTATAACTTATTAAGACGCTGATGTCATCAATCGCGGAACAAGAAGGCTGAAGCCTCATCTGACACTTGAGTGTAACTGCATAGCTGTTGTCTGAAATGGCTGGGTGGGGAGGATTGGGTCGGTCGGAAGCAGCCGTGGGATGATCGGGTGGAGTCGAATGCGCTCTTTGATTGCTCAAATATTTTGATTGAGCAATCGAAAACGCTCTGTGGATGGCCGAAGGTTTTATTGCATGTTGTTGCCTTTTCAATTCCCAACCGTGCAAACAAGACCTGAAAAGGTTAAAGCAACGATTTATTTCTGACAGAAAAGCAGGATAATCGTTTTCTAATTATTTGTTTCACCTCCTCTGGCTGCCACTAGTCTTAATCAACTACACATTACCTCTGTATCATCACACCTTCTCAGCCGCCTATTAAAAACGTTTTCTCATTTAAAGGACTGCTGGGATTCAGAATGTTGCCTCATTTAAATTATAATAAATGCAGTTTGACTGTATGAAATGGCGTGTAAGGAATATGTAAGTGGTGTATAACAATAGGACCAATTCATAAAAACCCTAAGGCATTATCTTCTATTGGGACAATATTCCCCGGAGGGCAGATAACCCCATGGGGAATATTACCCCTGTAGCTGGAAAGATTGCCCCTTTCCTAAAAAATAAATTTGATTAAATACAAAATAATCGGTCAACCATAGCCATTTATTTTACTTTATAATCCAGTGCCTTGAGCACAGTCATCTTCAACATACAAAGATGTTTGTTTCAGTAAATAGACATTGATCATTGTGGGGGTGTTTGCCCCATGTTACCCTCCTGTACTGACTGTTTTATGGGCATGGAGGGGGTGTTTGCCCCATGTTACCCTCCTGTACTGACTGTTTTATGGGCATGGAATACTTATTTTCACAGTCAAGGAGATGCAACATTTAAATTTTTCTCTAATACAATATAAAGATGGAAAGTAAGGCATCGCACCCCTCTGACTATTCTGTAAACACTAGAGTTCTCTACCATTTAAGCACCTATTGAAATTGTCTGGAGCAGCGTTTCCCAATCCTGGTCCCCAGGACCCAACAGGGTGCACGTTTTTGTTTGTGCTTTAGCACTCACACACCTGATTCAAATGAAAGACTTGATGATAGATTGATTATATCAGGTGTGTGAGTGGTATGGCAACATTTGAATCAGGTGTGTGAGTGGTATGGCAACATTTGAATCAGGTGTGTGAGTGGTAGGGCAGCATTTGAATCAGGTGTGTGAGTGGTAGGGCAGCATTTGAATCAGGTGTGTGAGTGGTAGGGCAGCATTTGAATCAGGTGTGTGAGTGGTAGGGCAGCATTTGAATCAGGTGTGTGAGTGGTAGGGCAGCATTTGAATCAGG
>JACXGJ010013681.1:0-16003 GCA_016801105.1 Esox niger | reverse complement strand
TGAACACGCTGAACACAGCTCTTCAGGGGAAAGGACGCACAGCCCTGCACATGCTGGAGGAGGTTTTGGCATTCGAGCGCAAGTTGACAGTGCTTGCCAGAGATTTACAGAAAGGTACACTGTCACACTTCCCCAATTTGAGAGAGTTCAAAGAAGCTCACATGATAAATTCGGAGTATTTACATTCTGCAATCATCGCAATGCAAACATCGTTTGGGAAACGATTCTGTGAGTTCAGAGAGGAAAAAAACACATTATCCTTACCTATCACTCCCCTAAGCCTCGATCCATCCCTGCTGAATACGACTGCATTGGCAGGTGTGAGTCAACCTGATCTGGAGAAGGAACTGGCCGACATAGCCGACAAAGACATATGGGTATCCAAGTTTAAACGCTTGACAGCAGACCTTGAAGATGTTGCCCGTCAGAAGGCCGTTCTTGCTCAGAATCACAAATGGCGTGATATTGAAAACCTCCCCAAAACGGACCAACCTGTGATCGAAACTTGGAATGCTATCCCCGACGTTTATGTGAACATGAAAAAGTATGAACTTGGAGTCCTGTCGATCTTTGGTACCACATATGTATGTGAGCAGGTGTTCTGCAACATGAACTTTATTAAAAGCAAACATTGCGCACGCCTCAGATGACAGCTTACGATCCTGTGTGAAGATGAAGGTGACGGCATACAGCCCTGATGTGCAGACGCTGTGCGCTGAGGTTCAGGAGCAGAAATCACATTAACCAAGTAGGATAAATATTTTAATTGCCTATTATTTTGCACATATTCATATTTTTTCATTGTTCAGTGAAATAGTCCTTTTATTTTTAGGTTGACAGCTGACTGCACGCGCCAGTAAAAGGATGACGGCACACAGAGAGAGGACGGCATTTTTGGTTTGCTGACGGTGGATAATTTAAGTTCAGCGTTTTTCATAAATACAAGAAGGACTCAAATAGACATTGAGTATTTTACTTGAAAGTAACCTTCAACCCAACGTCAACGTCTTTTTTTCGGAGCTCAAAATGTTTTGTTGCATGCAGAAATGTAATTTTGTTTTCTCTGCAGTCGTTCAATGATTTCATAAATGCAACACATTATAGTTTGTTTATACATAGCATTAAGGCAAAAATATGCAGTGTTATTTCATTTTAAATGTCAAAAGGGTTTTGTGGCTCCCAGTGTTTTCTTTACTGTGGGAAACGGGTCCAAATGGCTCTTTGAGTGGTAAAGGTTGCCGACCCCTGGGCTAGTACAAAAACCCTAAGAAAGCCAAAATTTAAGAAGAAACCTAGAGGAATCAGGCTCCAAGGGGTGACCAGTCCTCTTCTGGCTGCGCCGGGTGAACATATTAAGAGTCCAAATTGTAAAAGTTAATCGATGCATGTGGGCTAAACCCAGAGTCTATTTAAACCTAGTCCAGATCGGAGGCATGACCACATGGACAAAGACAGGGACAGAAGGGGGGGTCAGCAAAGAGGCAGCTGAAATCATAAGGTTTCTGTCATGACAGTGATGTTGTGGAGATACAGACCAGGTGCAGGCAAGTGTGGCTGTCAGTGGGGTCTTTCTTAGAACACAAAGAAACATAAAACACCAAACACTGGAGAAAACAACTAACTACAGCAAACACAATGGAACAAAAGTCACCACACACATCAAGACATGGAACAATGACTGACAACTGAGGGGCGCAGAGGAGAAACATTTAAACACATACTAAGGGCTTAATTGGGACCTGGTGTGAGTAATGAATGAAGACAAGACCAATGAAGGGGACCAGGATGAGTTCATGACTGTAGGGAAAACCGGAAGAGCGGGAGATGGCAGAGCTGTCCGTCACCTCACCATCACAGTATTGTCTTGATCTGCAACACAACCAGGAGAACTTTGGACAGGGACCGCAACGAGTTAAAACGAGCATTTCTGTTTTTCTTGAGTTGAAAAGCAAGATGTTCTCGGTCATCCACATCCTAATATCTGAAACACATGCTTCCAAAGTAGGCAATTTTGGGGTTTCTCCATGCTTCATAGATATATATAAATGTGTGTCATCAGCATAGCAGTGAAAATTGACATTGTGATTCCGGATTACATCTCCAAGAGGCAGCATACTGTGGGGAGAAGTATTTGATACACTGCTAATTTGGCAGGTTTTCCTACATACAAAGCATATAGAGGTCTGCATTTTTATCGTAGGTACACTTCAACTGTGAGAGATGGAATCTAAAACAAAAATCCAGAAAATCACAATGTATGATATTTAAATAATTAATTTGCATTCGATCGTACACTGTTTATCGGGTGGCAGAGCCACCGACGTAGCCGCAAATCTGGGGTTGGTGCTAGTGAAGTTTAAAACTGGCAAATATAGAGAGTACAGAGAAATGTTTATTCACGTTGGCAACAACGACGCAGAACATAGCATCAGCGTGTAAACTAACTAGAAAGATGTGTCGGCATCGAGTAATTGTCTCTGGCCTCCTGGGTAGGGGATGTGACGAGCTCTACAGCAGACTTCTGCAACTTAATCGCTGGCTGAAAACGGAGTTCTGCCCGTCGCAGGAGGTAGAGTTTGTATTGTGAAACATACATATTTAGAGCAAGAATGTTGGAAGATGATATAATCTATGTAGAGCAGGATTGTTAGGAGACGATATAATCAACCGTGTGTGTGTGTGTGTTTACATCTATTGATCCAAGCGAATGTATTGGAGACCCCAGTGTGTAAGAGCAGAATACAATATGTTATCGGTTAGGCTATGGCATGTGACTGTTAAAGACAATCACGCACAATCTAGACAATGAGCAACGCATCACGAGACGTAGAGAACGAGAGATGACCAGACTTGGCGATAACGCATAGCTCAGGGTCCAACTTAAAATGTCTGTATTGTTAAAGAGGAAGACGAAGGGCAAGAGTCAGACTCGTTGGTACCGGGTCTCCAGATATATCTGTTGTAAGCAAAAAAGTGTGTTAAATATTGAATCTGTCTTTGGTCTATTTCCCTTCTCATCAACTTACTCGGGTGAAGCAGTTTAGGCTGCAACACCATTAAAAAACAAATAACTAACTCCTCAAGTAATTACAGTCCCCCAAATCTCAGTTGTCCTGAGAATGTCCTGAACCTCCTTGACCAGGTGTCAATGGGGACACTAGAACTTTTTGATCCCGTATCACTCGACACATTCAGTAGTGACTATGTAAAACGATTTTACATGTCAACACAACCACTTAAAAATGTATTCAACCTGTTTCAAATGAAGTGACACATCCATAGTATTGTGGAATCTGAGCATTAACCATTACAACATGAATGTACATTTCATTGGAAGTGAATGTGCCTAGATAATGAGAGCAACAGAAACATCTCTGTATAAATTAGCTCTCTGTAAGTTGTGCTCTAATAACCACAGGAATGTTTAAATTGACCATTTGGCATAGGGGTTAATGTCTTGGAAACCTGATCTTTGCTAGGAAAACACACTATATAATGTATATATCAGCTTATATCAGTGGGGGATTTTTCTATAAAATGCATTTATAACCTTATGCTTATGAAAATATTAATGTGCAATGTATAATCACATAGTTTTATTATAAACATATTCATGTGGAATCCACACGCACAGAAAATGATTTCTGGGATAGGACAAATTGCAAACAGATAAATAGTCAGATGGCGTAGATAGAGCGGAGAGAAGACGTAGTTACTCCCTGACAAGGCCGCAAAGAAAATCGTGCAAAATATCTCCAAGGGTGGATCAATTGGAGAAGTGCTGAACTGTATTTCGTTGACAATGCTAATAGTTTTAGGCGATTATGTCAGCTCTTTGGGCAGACGGAGACGAAGTAGGAGACGAAGACGTAGGCTGTAGGTTCATATATATTTTAATGAACAGAGCTGACTTGCGCTCATAAGTAGAGACAATAACACGCAAAGACAGGGGGAACAGAGGACACATATATACTGGAATGGTAATGACTGGATGAGGATCAGGTGCACTAAACAGGACAACAGGTGCGATGGATTGATGATGGGTGGTGGTGTTTAGAAGGCCGGTGACATCGAGCGCTGAGGCCCGCCTCCTGCAGGGGGAGGATGAGCTGCAGATGGCGTAGTTGTCACAGATTATAAAGTGACTTGTACAAGTAAAGTATGATGCCGTCCAGTTGTACAATATACAGCTGGAAGAGGACTGCAGCTTGTGTCATACCCAACCATTGAATGAAGCTGGAACTCATTTAATTAAATATTACATGTAGTTTGAAAAGCACTTTGATGGTATATAGCATGTTTTAATAGGCAGTCAAATGGCCTGTTTTGTTCTGTCATCCTTGAACAAGTTTTAATGGGTATTCAAGAAATTGTCTGTTTTGTTGTGCTTTGTCCTATCGACAATGTGGGTAGTCCTTTACTGAGTCCCACCGCATGGTAACCATCTGTTGCGTGCTGAGCATTTCACTAGTACATGTGGGTACATCTGAAACCTAGTGATGAATTGGAAATTGGTACAATGATTTTCTAATCTGGTAAAATAGTCTCATGGTTGTCTTACAAAAGGTAAAAGTATTACATTTTCTCTCTTCTTATATATTGTATAAGTGGAAGAATGAAGAATCCGCAAGGTGACAGTCTAATGTTAAGGAGACACGCTGTGTCCCATGAGGACTGATTTTTGAATCCAATATAGACTAAAAAGAGGGTAATAGCGAGTTTACTCCCCACAATAAAATTAAATGATGTATTTTAAATGCTGAATTGAGTTAGGTTAAATAATATAGTTTCTCTTATTTGTATTTACCAACGATAATGGGATAATACTTGGGTTTTTAAAACAGACGCCTGATACTCGTTAATGGAGTTTAAATTCTAAGATGGTAAATTGACTAATGAACAAATAGGGTATACATGTAAGTATTTAAGGCCCGGGCGGCCTACATTGAGTATCCTTTAAATTACTTATTGTACCTTGAGTTTGGTGACATCATGGATCTGTTTTCTGTCCACATCGCCATTCTTAAGAGTTTTCTTAATTTCCACCGTATTGTTGAGTTGCTGTGTAGATAATAATAAGCACATTTTTACAAACAGCTAAAATAATAGATGGGTTGGACATTAAATCTAAATCTTCAGTTAACGAACTAAATTGAAAGGATAGTCTGAGGACTTCTGAGTCTTTCAGATATTTTATGTGTGTGAATTTAAATGTCATATATTTTAAACAAACATTTGGCTTTTTAATGGCTCACCATATGTGGGTGAAGCTTAGGGCTTCAGGAAGGGGGCAGACCAACTTGGGATGGCCACTACCAACCTTTCCCATTACAGAGTAGCCTATTACTAAGGGTTACATTTGAGTGATCGGACTGGTCTCATCTATGATAATTTCACCAACATAAGCAGATTCAGTTTGGGTATAATCAAACATTAAGTGAAAGCTAAATATATTTTCCTCTCAATAGCTTTAATGTTGAAATGTATGGTTTTAGAAACCAACTGAAGTGAGGGTCGAGACCTAAAGTCATCCCCCATTTTTGCTGATGGAACAATCAACAGAAGAGAAGAAAATGCAAAAAGTTATGATTAAGGGTTTGGCTGACCTCCACTCTTTGGAATAAAAATAAATGTAAGTTTGTGAATTCCCTAAAATGTTTCAGGTTAATCCAGACATTTATGCCAAGAGGTAGTTTGGCCATTGTCTTGAAAAAATGCTAAATATGTGTACTGTAACTATGCTAACGACTGCAAATATGGTCTAGAGATTTTCACTCCTATAATTTAGTTGTGCAGCTTATCCCCTGGGGGGCAATTTTTTTTTTGTCAGGCATGTGCCAAGAAACTACAGGATATTATAAATGCATGAAAGTACATTTCGCAGACCTGTGTGATGCTACAGTGGTAAAGTCAAATTTGGGAGCTGTTTAGCTAAAGTAGACACATTTGTTAATGGGTTATGTGGTTTTTAATTCCTTTGAAGCTTACACCCTATTCAATTACAATATGAAAGCACGTTTCATTGGAAGTGAATGTGCCTAGATAATGAGAACAACAGAAACATCTCTATTTAGATGATCTCTCTGTAGGTTGAGCTCTAATAACCACAGGAATGTTTACATTGACCCTTTAGCCTGGGTGTAACTGTCTTGGAAACCTGATTTTTGCTAGGTAAACACTAATGTATATATCAGCTTGTAACCAACATTACAGAGAGAAGAGAAGAGATTGAGCCTGTAACATCATGTGCTAATAGACTATCAAATGCTGTGTCAGGAATTACGGAAGACTGGAGAGAAGGAGCGGACTGCGGAGCTGGTAAGTTTGCGTGTTTTAATTGAGCTGACATCTGCTCTGAGTAGAGACAATAACACACAAAGACAAGGGAGCAGAGGGAACATATATACTGAGGGGAATGACTAAATGATGATCAGGTGCGCTAAACGAGACAACAGGTGCAATGAGTTGATGAGATGGGGCGATGGTGTCAGAAGGCCGGTGACGTCGAAAGCCAAAGCCCGCCTCCGGCAGGGGGAGGACGGGCAGTAGATGGCGTAGTCGTCACAGTACCCCCACCCCCCCGGAGCTATGCGATGACACCGACCCCGTGGAAGACCCGGAGGGCGATGGAAGTCGCGTAGAAGGGCGGGAGCCAGCACATCCCGCCTCGGGATCCAGCTCCGCTACTCTGGACCGTACCCCTCCCACTCCACGAGGTACTGGAGGCCCCCAACCCGGCGCCTCGAGTCAATGATGGCGCGGACTGAGTACGCCGGGGCCCCCTCGATGTCGAGAGGAGGAGGAGGGACCTCCTCACACCCCTGGAGGGTACCAGCCACCATCGGCCTGAAGAGAGACACATGGAACGAGGGGTTAATACGGTAGTCAGTAGGGAGACGCAACCGATATGTTACCTCTCCTCAGGACAAACCATGGGCTCAGCTTCCGGCAGGGCAGACGGAGGGGCAGGTCCTTGGTGGAGAGCCAGACGCGGTCGCCCGGGCGATAGACCGGGGCCTCCCCGTGGTGGCGATCTGCAAAGGTCTTTTGGCGACGGACAGCGAGTCTGAGGCGAGCCTGCACAGCCTCCCATGTGCCCGCTGCCCGCCGGAACCAATCGTCCACCGCCGGGGTACCGGTCTGGCTCGGGGTCCCTGGGGCCAGGACCGGCTGATACCCCAGGACACACTGAAAAGGGGAAAGCCCCGTGGAGGAGTGGTGCCGGGAGTTCAGGGCGTACTCTACCCAAGGCAGGAACTCTGCCCACTCCCCCGGCCGGTCCTAGCAGTAGGACCGAAGGAGCATGCCCACATCCTGATTAACCACCTGCCTGTTGGACTGGGGGTGGTAGCCCGAGGTCAGGCTGACCGAGACCCCCAGGTGCTGCATAAAGGCTTTCCACACCCTGGACGTAAACTGAGGGCCCCGGTTCAACACAATGTCCTTGGGCACCCCATAGTGCCCGGAAGACGTGTGTAAAGAGAGCCTCGGCGGTCTGCAGGGCCGTGGGGAGACCGGGCAGAGGCAGGATACGACAGGTCTTATAAAACCGGTCCACAACGACCAGGATGGTGGTATGGCCCTGGGAGAGAGGGAGATCGGTAAGGAAGTCAACAGATAGGTGGGTCCATGGCTGTTGTGGAATGGGTAAGGGGTGCAACTTACGCATTGGCAGGTGTCGGGGTGCCTTACTCTGGGCGCACACAGAGCAAGAAGAGACGTACACCCTCACGTCCTTAGCCAAGGTGGGCCACCAGTACTTCAGGGCCAAGGCCCGCAGCGTCTGCCCGATACCAGGATGACCGGAGGAGGGAGAGTTGTGGGCCCAGTAGATGAGGCGGTCAAGGACAGACGTCGGCACATACGTGCGACCCTCAGGGCATGAGGGCAGAGAGGGCTCGTCACACTGTACACAAACAATGTCCGCGTCCAATTCCAACACCACCAGTGCCAAAATACATGACTCCGGTAGTACGGGAGCATCATCTACTGACCTCTCCTCCGTGTCATGCTGGCGAGACAGCGCGTCAGCCCTGACGTTCTTACTCCCCGGCCTGTAAGTGAGAGAACACAAACTGGGAGAAGAACATAGCCCACCTGGCCTGGCGAGGGGTCAACCTCCTTGCTGCCTCCATGTACTCCAGGTTACGGTGGTCAGTCCAGATGAGCAAAGGGTGCTTGGCCCCCTCTAACCAGTGCCGCCACACCGACAGGGCTCTAACCACGGCCAATAACATACGATCACCGACATCGTAATTACGCTCCGCCGCACTGAGCTGTGAGAAAAACGCACAGGGACGGAGCGTGTTCCGACTCCCCGTTCGTTGGGAGAGGACGGCCCCAAGACCACATTCGGACGCGTCCACCTCCACAACGAATTGGAGCGACGGGTCGGGATGGGCCAGGACCGGAGCGTGGTGAAACGGTGTTGCAGTTCCACAAACGCCCGCTCCGCATCAGTGGTCCACCGTAACCGTGTCGCCCCACCTCGCCCCAATCTACTTGCGCCTTACACTGGGAAAGTGATGGAAAACCGGGCTATTCAACAGGGACGGTGCAGAGAGTGAGCGGAAAAGCAATCGGTGAGTTTACCTGCGCTACCTGGGGTGATAAGGAAATGCCATGTCTGTCGCCTCTGGAGACGGAGACAGAGGGGTAGCGTGGAGCAGCGAAACCGCCCCAGCGCTTAACTGATCACCTCTGGGCCCCAGCTCCTAGCCCTCTGCCAGGGAGTGCAGCCGTCCCCAGATCCATGGGGACGGCGGTGTCGAGGTGGTGGGGTGGAACAGCCGGGCACCCGCTAGGACGTCCTCAGGCAGCCAGCATATTGTCGAGACGGATAGATGTTTCAACCAATTGCTCAAACGAGAGGTTCACGTCTCGACATGCTAGCTCCCTTCGGACGTCCTCCCGAAGGCTACAGCGGTAGTGGTCGAATAGGGCCCGGTCGTTCCACTCAGAACCCGCTGCCAGGGTTCGGAACTCCAGTGCGAACTCCTGCGCCGATCTCGTCCCCTGCCGTAGATGGAAGAGCCGTTCGCCCGCCTCTCTCCCCTCGTGTGGACGATCGAAGACGACCCGGAAGCGACGGACGAACTCGGCATAGCTGCCCTGGAAGGGCCCCTCGATGTTCCAGATGGCGGTGGCCCATTCCAGGGCTTTGCCGGACATGCAGGAGAAGAGTGAAGAGATCTTCTGGGCATCGGTCGGTGCAGGATGAATCGCCTGGAGTGCGATATCCACTTGGAGTAGAAAACCCTGACAGCGGTCCGCCGTCCCGTCGTAATCCCGGGGAAGCGGGATGGGCATCGCTCCAATTCCGGGATGGGTAGGCTGGGGAAGCGGTAATGCAGCCGGTGCTGCGGGAGCAGACCGGGCCAACTCTAGGCGCTGAACTGCCTGGACAAGGGTGTTAATAGCATCGCCTTGGTTGGCCAGCATGTTGGTGTGATTGTGTATGATCTCCGCAACACCGGCTTCTTTTTGAGCTCTGTGCGCAATTCTCTTTCTTTTAAGGTGTGTTATTCTGTCAGGAATTACGGACGACTGGAGAGAAGGAGCGGACTGCGGAGCTGGTAAATTTGCGTCTTTTAATTGAGCTGACAAGGGAGCAGAGGGAACATATATACTGAAGGGAATGACTAAATGATGATCAGGTGCGCTAAACGAGAGAACAGGTACAATGAGTTGATGAGATGGGGCGATGGTGTCAGAAGGCCGGTGACGTCGAACGCCGAAGCCCGCCTCCTGCAGGGGGAGGACGGGCAGCAGAAGGTGTAGTCGTCACATGCTGAAATAAACCATTGAATAACTCTCTCCCTTGACAACCGGGAACGCAAATAATTATTACAACCACTATATGAAACGGCTGATTTCTAACAGTATTGTGTACTGTACTACAGTGCATGGTAGGCTATATACTGTACAATGAAAAAACATTGTCAATAGATTTTGACTGGTTGCAAGTTCATATCAACAAAGAACAAGAATTACAGTATCACAGAGAGAAAGGACAAGTTTGTACAGTACTGTCAATCAATTTTGACCTACTATGATAGAAAATGTTTTTGTTCATCAAAAGACAATGAAGAATATGAAAAAAAAAATTGATAAAAAATGTATTTCTCCCTGAGAACTGTATATTTTGAACAATGTGTTTTTTATTTTTCGGTGTATTGTTTACTGACTGCATGAGTGTATATCATTTTGATCACTTAGGTCATGATTTGAGAGCAGTGTTTGATTTTGAACACAGGTAAAAAAAAAAATGTTGGCGAATGTTTCATTTTGCGAGAGGAGTCAGAGGTTTTGTGAATAGTACTTGAAGATGAGGTTTTGTGTTTAATGTTTTCAGTAAATGGAGCAAGGTTTCAGAAATTGTGTTTCAGCAATTGAGAAAAACTGTTAATATTGAGTGTTAAATCAGCACAATATTTTGCTTAAAGTGATAGTTCGTCTTAAAATCATATTTATCCAAAAATGTACTTACCAAAATGGACATAGAGACAAGTGGATAGAATCCAACTATCCACTAGTCACCTCTGTTCCCGGGCTTTAATTAACATTTTCAGCATCGTCCAAATGTATGAATGAAAGCTGTTCGTCCCACTATAGCAAAGCTGCATTGCCAAGCAGAAAACTATTCCAAAACACTTCAAACTACATTTAGTAATCTGTCGCGGTAGCAAGCATTTTTTTCAAACTGTACAGTGACCAGATAACCGGTGGAATTTGATCATTCCAAACCAGCACTATCAAACTGTTTCCTACAGCCAGCTTGTGTGCTTCGGCCATGATTGGGAAACACAAGTAGTTTTAATGAGTGGGATGGGGACATCATCGGGGTGCAAGTAAACTTTAATCTCCAGATTAGTATTTGGTTTTGTTTTATTTTTACTTTCAATATTAGTGTATTAATAATGATATATTGGATAATGGGCTGGATAATATATTCAATGTTTCTTCCCATAAAACGCCCCAACCACTCCCTGCATGTCCCTGCATCTCCCGCTTTTCCACTACTGTCGATCTCCCCCCGGACTCCTTCATTGTCTTGTCTTCAATTGTAACTCACACAAAGTCCCAATCAAGTCATTAATGTGTTTAAATGTTTCTCTTATGCTCCCCTCACTTTTCTGTAATTGTTGTATGTCGTTGTTTGCGGTCCTGTCAGTGGTGAGTGGTTCATTTTGTACAAACCTTTACTTTCTTTCAGTTTGTTTATAGTGCTCGGTGTTTGTTTTATATTAAAGTACAACCTCAACTGTCAAACCTCCCTGTGCCTGGTTCCTCCTCTCCAGTACGCTTAACACTGTGACACTGCAGACCTGGCACTCCTAATTTAGTTCCCTTCACTATGGTCTATGGGTTTGTGTTTTAGTAATAATAGGAAAACAGGGCACACAGTACCGTTTTTTTTACTGCTCTTTTTGCTTTAGATGTCATTACCATTTTCTTTTCTTTGGTACTACAATCACGCATTATTGGAATTTTTTTTCACTACTTTCCCAATATCTGGAAAGATAAAGCCCATATAATGAAAATTGAAAGGATATTTGCTATAAATAGTATAAATAATATTCCCATAATTAGTGTGAACATTAGCTGGATTAGATTACTCCTGTGATCTACATTCAATAATCAATACAGAGACTTTTAAAGCATTTGATGGCATTTGTGGCTAGGATCTTGATGACCTTTGAAGTGATATTTTTTCCCCCATCCTCTAAAGTGTTTCAGGTTAAAAAACTGGATCCAAATTAAATATGTTTTTCTACTTAGCCAATGTGACCTCGCCAATGTTCTTTATTCACCATCATTGTTTGATCCACTGTATCAAGGGTGACAGTGTGTAACCAGCAAACATAATAGTTAACAAAGGATTTGGCCATTGGGTGTTGGCACATAGAGTGAGAGGTCAGAACAGAGTGAGGATGTCATGGTGTGCCCATACTCTCAGTAAATTTCCTGTTGTAAATGGGGGCTAATAGGGGAAAGGTCTGTGTAATTCAGTCTTGATTTGCCACTACGCTTGGCCTAATTGCCTAGCAGAGCCTGAACAATTTTGTTAGATGTTGCATGGGTAATTATTGCAGCTTTGGCCAAAAATACAGCCCTTCTGTATTCAACTTAATGGACTTTTCTGCTACGCTCTTGCAATGTTTTTTCACTCTGACACGCAAGAACAGACTGCAAGAGCTGTAAAGACAACAATATGGAGGCCATTGGTAAAATTCTGTTTGCTGGTGAGGTTAAAGTATGCAACTTGCTTGTCACTTTCATGTAAATGAGCTGTGTTTGTTTATTTTTTCGCAAAGCTTGGTTGTAGTTGCCCCTAAACTTATAACATATATCATAGGCCTCTCAAGCTCTGAACATGTTTTCCCTTCAGAGTGAGCATAAGTATTGGTGGGATGGGCTCTCTATCATTGAAAGCCCACTCTGTACCCACCAACATTAAACCTCAGCTACTGGAACACTGTTGCCAGGGGCAACTCTATCCTTACCTGCAGACGTAGGTCATCACAGTCATTATAACACAGTAATCGCACAGGTCACTATGTTTGAAACTCTTGCATGCAGCCTCAGTAGCTCCCTGCAAATTTACAAATTGCCTGGCAGCACCAGCAACAAAGGAATAAATATGACCTCACAGCCATGGACATCCAAAAATGCTTTGACTAGCATGAATTGCATATTTGTCAATGTAAATTGACAAAGTATTGACAATACTTGAAAGAATAGTTCGATCTAGATTCATATTTGTGTGAAATTATGCTTACTTTCAGTAATTCTTGAAGGCCCATGGAGTAAATTTTCACAAAATATTTTTCTTTATCCTAGCATAGAACTAGTATTATTAGCCTTTTCCAAATTCATGAAATGAAACTGTGCATCCTGCGCTACAAAAGCTGCATTGCGAGCAGAAACCTACTCCAAAACACTAGTGTTGTTCATCTCAAAGAATCTGGCAGTGTTGATTCTTTTTCTAAATAATGTGGTCATTTTTGCTATATAAATCTAACTCTCAACTGTACTTATACTTCCTATGTTTACTAATCAGTTTTGTTCACAATGGTATAAACCCCAAGTCAGAAATAAATGTAACAAAAGTGCCCTCTTGGATACCTCTATGGTAGATAAAACAAAGTGCTCACCATGGCGGCCCATTGTGCAAGAAATCGTGTTGCAGTGCCCTCTATGGTGCTCCTATTTGTGAAGAAATGTGGTTATGTACTCTCCAAGGTGCATCAATGTGCAAAATATTTTAAGAAGTGTCCTCTGGGTGCCCTTCCAGTGGACAAAATGTGATGCGGGATCCTCATTGGTGTGAGGAAATGTGATTACAAATTCATATTTTTCTCTAAGTCCACTAAAAGATAATACTGAAGACAGAGTAATTTATTTCAATTATTCAGCTCTGTCTCAGTCTGTAATAAGCGCTATTAGTATTGTCCAATATCAGGAATGGAAAAAGTTCGAACGCAAGCATAAATCAACTCTAAAACACAAAGCCCAGTGGGGATGTTTACTTCAAAGAACATGACAATGTTGTATTCCTTGAAATAAATTTATAATTTAAGATATCGTTCTGATTTCAAATAAACATGTATTTTCTGTGTTTATACATGTTGCGACTATAAACGGGGAATTATGGTAGTCTGAGCAGATGGTCAGAACAAATGTGTCTGTGCTTGAGCTTTATTTGTTTATATCTTTATTCTTCCCAAAAGACAGTGTGGATTGATACAATTGTGAACAAAACTGACCGGTAAACACAGAAAATACATGTTTACTTGAAATAAGAATGATATCTTGAAAATTGTAACTTAATTTCAAGGAATATAAAATCGTCATGTTCATTGAGGTACATTAACATCCCCACTGGTCTTTGTGTGACTTAGAGTTGATTTCCGCTTGCAATGCAACTTTGCGGTAGTCGTACGAACTGTTTCCATTCATGAATTTGGACGTTGCTAATAACACTAATTACCGCCTGGGACCGAACTGAATAACGGATTGTTTGGAAAAAGAAATTGGTGAGTGGAATCTGAGAGAAATATTAATTTTGGGCTATCCCTTTAGTCACATTTCCTCACATAGGGGCACCAATCTAGACACTACATCACAATTTCTGTCACGTCCCCGCCTCCGCAAGCACGCAGCAGAGGGTGCCTGCGCTCCTGAGTTTCAGTGCGCACCAAGTCACACACCTGTCCCCATTCACCTCATCACCATGCATACAAACACAACTCCCCTGCCAGATCAATGGTTCATGTTTACATGCCACATCTCGCGTTCTCCAGACTCTCGTCCTGCCTACCTGTGTTTCGACCGATCGCCCGTTCCCGACTGTTCTGCTTGAGCCCTGCCTGTACTTCTGTTCGCCGCCTGTATTCTGATCTCTCGTCTGTCCCCGATTACTATGCCCGTTCCCTGACTGTACTTATTCCGCACGCTCGTGTACCGACCATCTGCCCATCCCTGAATACTTTGCCTGCCGCTTGTCTGTGTCTTGCCGCCGGTACGTGAGACTCCTCGCTTCCCGTCCCCGTACGTTCTGCCTGCCCCTTTCCCACTCGCTCCCAGTCCGCACTTGGATGCTAACCCGCTGCCCTGACATTTCCACTGTAAGGGCTCTCAGGATTTTGGATTAACAGTCCCTTTAGTCCTTTTTGACCCCAGTATCCGCTAACTGGCGGATCGAACTCAAATCAAGCAGAATGTGTTGTAATACCTTTAACTTTTACCTTTTCCGATACCTCCACCCTAACTACTTCCCTACTCTGCTTTTCTCCTAAATAAAAACTGGAGGTCTGGAACTTACTGGAATGTATTTGGCTAAGGAAGTCTGGAACTTATACTCCAAATATATTTAATATAACTTTATTTCAGTGCGGCATAAACAGTTCATTATAATGTCTATCCAGGGTTGTTCTTTTCTGGGTGGAGGGGAATGCAATCTCTTCATGGGGCCCAGTATTCTTAGCAGTGCCCCAGTATGGCACCCATTACTAAAGTGATAGTTCCAGTTAAGATTAGTGACGAAGTGTTGGTATGCAACTGTCCCTTATCCTAGAAGTTATTCAGAATGCAGGTTACAGGTAATACATAGAATTTGTGAGATCCAGCATTATAAGCTGTTCTTTGATAAGAGGAAACCTATCGTAATTGTCGGCATTATAAGGAGTTCTCCGGCAGGAAAAACACTTGTTAATGTTAATATTATTAGGGGACCTCAGGTAGGTGGAACCCTATTGTAATTGCCGGTATTATTAGTTCAATGAACAGAAAGGTCCACCATGAAGAGTTTTTCTGTGTAATACAAATGTATCAAAAACTACAGAAATATTCTTCTCGTGAACAAATTGACTTGCATACAGGTGTCTTAAATATGCCTACCTAAAATATTTTCAGGAATCAGAGAACTTGTAAAAAGTCAAAATGGCTGATTACTGTATAATATATGTATGCACAATGTGCTTGCGCAACTCATTAACTAGGTGCAATAACCTACACACTTCATATTCATTGTGCATCCAGAAACCACCCCTAAATAAGACCATGTGCATTTGTTGTTATCTCAAAAGACAGCAAAATGGCAGCTGACAGAATACTTTCCATTTTCAACACAAACTATTACTAATGCTAATAAATGCTCTTAAAACAATTTTTCGCCTGAACCGAATCGGATTTACTCAGCAGTATATTTCCAGACTCTAGGCCGTACTTCTGAACAGGGCTGACAATTAAACTAGTTTTAAATAAACAAAAGATCGACTGAATTAAGACTTCACAAATGTAGCCCTTTATTCTAACTCTAATTACAGCTAGCGTATATTAACTATTAAGCTGTATCTTTGGAACCCTTTGAGCTAGACAGGAAAACAACTTTGTTTCACCAATTTAGCTACCCCCACTTAATATTATGAAATGTTTTACGTATGCCCAATTAGCGTAATTAGCGTGAATTTACTATTTGGCTATATCTTTGAAACCATTC
>JACXGJ010013680.1:0-15896 GCA_016801105.1 Esox niger | reverse complement strand
GGCAGGGGGAAGAGCGGATATAGGGTAGGGGAAGAGCAGAAATAGGGCAGGGGAAGAGCGGATATAGGGCAGGGGAAGAGCCGATATAGGGCAGGGGGAAGAGCGGATATAGGGTAGGGGAAGAGCAGAAATAGGGCAGGGGAAGAGCAGATATAGGGCAGAGGAAAAGCAGATATAGGGTAGGGGAAAAGCGTATATAGGGCAGGAGTAGACATTAGGCCGGGCAGGAGTAGATATAGGGTTGGGTAGAGAGAAAAGAGGAAAATTGAAAGGATGAGCATTGTTTCAGGAAGAGAGAGGGAAGGAGTGGAAAGGAGAGGAGCGAAAAGAGTGATTTAGTCAGGTGGGTTAGGAGCAGAATGTAGCAGACAAAGAAACGGGAGGCGGGGGGTCAGGGGAGAGGACATTAGTTGTGCCACACGATAATCCTTCCCCATCAACCTGTCATAGGTGTGGCTAAGGCTTTTGATCTACCTGTCATGGGGGCACAACTCAAAGTCTCAATCAGGTATTAGGAGGGAATCACACAAAGCTCCAGAGACCTCTTGACCCCTCCCCCAAACACATTATAGACAGGGCCTCCCAGACAACAATATAACAGAAGAGTAAGTTACTCATATTCAATACAATGGATTATCACATTAATTCCTTGAGCAGATAAACTAAAGTACAATCAAGTAAAATTTCATATAGCAGATTTTGACAAGTATTCTAATCACACAAGCCTTATGAAGCACTGTGGAAAAGTGATTTCAGACCTACATTTGGTTTGACTTCCTCCTACCTTCATTGGCTGTATGTTTGATGGCATGTGTGTAATAAAACATTAAAGTACCATCATGACGTAAATACACAGGGCTTCAAACCTTTCACTCACTGTCATCGAGGCAGGCAGATAAAAATGTATCTACCTGTCACTCCAATATCTCTCCAGCCAAAATATTCTCATCAAACATAAAAAAAACATGAGTATATTGTGCAATGTTTCTCAAATAACAAATGTATTCCTAGTCAGTCGTTATTGGGTATGACTGAATTTAATTGAGTGTTTTAACAAAAACAGTGATGTCATGTGCTAACTGTGCATAACATTCCCTTTAGACCCTGATGGAATTCTAGAAGGCTGCTGTAGATTGCTGAGAATTCTCAGTAAAAACAACGACCTCTCCACTACTCCTCTTCCTCTGCTAGCGCGGAACCCATTTGCCACTACACAATTTCCATATAAGCCTGAAGGACTAACTAGATAGTGAACTAACTTCAGCAAGCAATTGTGGTTGTTTTTATATGACGGATAGGTAAAAACAAGAACGAACATCTATGTGTGCAAAAAAAAACACTGCGATTCTTTTTGGGTGAGATTGAGCAAGCAATTATTCGAGGTAGGCACAACTAACGTGATCATAAAGTAAGCATAAGGCACACACATCTAAAAACATTTAAAGTAGCCAGTGTAGGCAAATACAGATAATTTTTATGATCATGTGATGACGTCGTCAGAAAAGCACAACTTTACTGGCTCTAATCTTGGCCAGCTAATTTAAGTGAAAGCTCAACGCCTCACAAGAGAAACACATTTGCAGCCAGACAACTTGTCTAGTCTGACATACGAACTGAACCTGACAATTAGTTGTCTTGTTAGCTACTGCAGTTTGTATAGATGAATAAAATCAGAAGAAACGCGATAAAACATTCAACTAGTTAGCCGACTACATAGCTAACTACTGCGACGTTTTCAATTACTAGACGGAGCAAGCATCCATTCCAGCTCCACAGTTGATGCGCACGAATATCAAGCAATCACGACAGGGTTGCTTTTGTCATCTGAAATATATTACCAACGTTCACAGCATCAAATATAGACAACACCAAACATATATCTGCAGTGTATTTGATACTCACCGCGACATTATTATCTCTTTCAAAAAGCAAGGACGTTCTCAACTTCGTATCACGAAACATATTTTCTAAGGTAAAAGGTTGTGGCCGCTTTGCTGCTAGCATTTTGAGTAAAGAAATTATAAAAACTAAAACGTCAAATGACCACATACACTTTTTCTGGTTTCTTATTAATGACAACATCCACAAGAATACAGTAACACGTTTTTATCAAGTATATTTTGTGATATATTCACAAATATAAAAACTGCCCTCTGTTGACACTATCTAAAGGCCGTCGACCGCCGCTATTTGATCTAAAGGTTCATTATATCAAGGTAATAAAGTGATTCTAGCTGAATCCTCGACGAAGTAGCAAATCCCCCCCAAAACTAGCTTTTTCTATCTTGGCTCTGCGATTTCGCTGGCCTAATAAAAACTAGTCATGTTAATAGTTTATTATTTACTCCTCCTAGGTCTTCTGTCAGCTACTGCTGGCTCCCACCCAGTTTTCCTCTCAAGAATTGTCACCAGAATTCCTTGTTGAACTGTGTTGAAATTAAATGTTTCGGTTCAAATTGAGGAATTGTAACTGATCCCTGGATTCTGCACCACCGCATGACTAGATGCAGAAAACAACTTGTTAATTTACCATCTAATACTTATGTAGTCGATAACAAAAAATATAACAATTAATTAAATAAATAATTTAAACTGAATCACTTGTTTCTGCTTAAAATGCCTTCCACCAGATAGCAGATATTTGTCGCATATATCATCTATTTTTCAAACCTCATATAAAGCTGTGTATTTGCATGCAATTTTCATTTGACATATTTATCAATATTACGACTCTTTTCCACACATCTACAAAGTAGTTGAAATGCTCTCATATCCACTTCAAACACACAAAAGTGAAGCAGAATCAGCTAGTATAACCATGTATCCGGTTTCATTAACACAGACCAGCCCCCTGACGCTACATGGAACAACCTCTTTCCTTAATTTCCACCGATCTGTCCAAGGCAAACTCACCCTCCCAGATGTGTCTGCCCTCATCTACCCGCACCTCCACGGGGAAGCTGCTGTGTTCGGGCTGGCAGTACTGGACTACGAACACGTACCTGCCCGGTTCTGGCACCCGAGCGCTGAAGCTGATCTCCGTCTGGAGGAACGGAGTGACAGACAGAACACATCACACTGTGAACACCTCAGAAACAAGACAATAACAGGTGCTAATGAGAGACTGTATGTTGATGCCTTTTCACTGACATCTCCACAGGCTCTGTCTCACGAGCATCGAGCTCTAGTAGCCTTATAGAGTTTTTGCGACCAATGTTGTTAGTGAATCTGAGTGCTGAGGGCTTATCTTCATGCAGGGTCTCACTCCAGGCAGCCGCAGCACTGAGAGCCCAGTTCCATGCAAGTACCTGGGGAGATTTGAGTAGTACCCCTTCACTCTGGGCTCCTATATAAGGGCCCCCAGACCCCAATTGTCTTCTCCTCCTCAGATTGTCAAACTCCTGCTGCTCCAGGATCCCCCGTGGAGAGGAGAGGCGCCCGTCCAGAGCGGCGTCCAGAACCAGCGCTGAGGACGGCCTGTCGTACTGGCTCGGAATACAGTACTGACTGAACGGGGGGATAAACAGGAGGAAAGATGGAATGCAGAAAGAGACAAAAAAAAGAAAGCAAAAGATGACAGAAGGTTATAGTGAAGGTAAGACAAATCTGCCTCTTAAACACTCAGTTTGCTAAATGGTTCACTAGTTCTGACCATGGCCCATTTCAGATGCGGTCTTTGAGTGCTTTCGATGCGTTTGCCAAGACTTACTGGAAAAAATGTGACTGGCTATTTGGAGGGTCAGTGACCAGTTCTAGGTTGTAAACTGTGAAAACTAGAGTATCATTCATATGATATGCTACAACTGTAAAACTCCCTCATCAACATATAGGAACTCCTGAAATACATACATGCACACACCACCCACACACAGTAATCCCCTGCACTCCAACTTAATCTTTACCTCCTCCACTCTTTCTTTTTCTCTCCCTGATGCTGATATTGAAGCTAGACTCCAAAATGTCCCATTTAGTTAAATGGCAGCTTTGTTTCTGTTTTAACTCCTAATCAAATCTATTATTACATAACAGCGTTTTCAAGCTATTCCTCCATATTTGTTTTAGATGAAACGGCACAATACCATGAAAGGATTTAATTTTGTAATGTAAATAAACCATGACCATCAGCTTTCAAGCATTTCAAGTGTCTTGACAAGAGGGTTTTCCCCTTACTTTACAGTATATTTTTCATGAGATGTGAACTTCAGCAGTAGTGGAGCCAGGGAGGAGTGAGTTTACATTAAAAAGGGTGTAAAATCCAGCCCTTAACAAACAGCACTGGTGGTAGTAGTAAGCATGGCAGTAAATTCTAATGTTCACTGTCTGACCTGGGTTTCAATAGGATTTTGTTTTCACTCAAATATGTTGAGATTAGATTACACTTTGGGATATTCCGTAGGTTCCATTGAGTCAGGCAAGCTCAATCCAGCCTAGATGGACTGAAATATTTCAAAGGAATGCCAGGAGTATTGGATACATAGGAAGGGTTGGCCCAGAGATCAGACAGCCTTGGGTAAATAACACTGGCCTCTGCCTGGGGAAAGCATAAAATCACACCTGGAAAACAGATGCAGAGATAGATATCTCCAAAACAGTAAAGAAGCATCTCATAGCGTTTGAATCGCAAGGAAGTATAAAGTTCAACAACTTACCTGTCCTCTGTGAAGCGTCCGTTCACAGAAATGCAAAGCACTTTGGGTTCTACATACTCCATGGAGAATTTGTTTAATGGCACTGCATACACTTTGTACTGGAAGGGAACAGAATGAAAACATTGTGACAGGAAATACAATTTCATTTTAATATAAGCAAGCTTTTCCACATTTTTACAGGAGTATGCTAGTGTCATATGCACATTACAATATGTGGGTTGACAGTTTCAGGATCTTATTGTTACATAATATACGTGTGCATTCTCACTAGTAGCAGTGAAGCTGTTGAGGTCTGGAGAACAAGCTCAGCCTTATGGGTAAGCTGGAACACTGCCAGGCGATTGGTTCCATCGACCGCCACACTTCGACACAGGAAGCTGCAAGGACAAGTATTGTGTTCACACCATCAATGATCCCAACAGAACAGCAGGACTGTTTATTTAAACTGATTTATTAAGCAAAAGAGAACATGAAAATGACTTGAGGTAACTGCCTCTTGAGTACACACGCTATCACCAAAATACTGTATTGGAGAATGACAACAAATAAAGCATTGCACTTGTGTACCCTAAATATATACACATTAACATGCACTGACACACAAACCTGTACTGGCAGCTGTAGATGTTGGCTCTGGCCTGCGTACGGCTCTCAGATTGGCCAGTGATGATGAGGTTCACGTTCTGGACCATGTCTACCTCGCTGGCATACTCCAGAACCAGGACATAGGGTCCGGGCAGAGGCACACGCAGACTCAGTTGTAGCCGGTCCTACACACACAGACATGCTCAGAACCTTCCAGAACGCTACATTAACTGAGGACCGATGCGTATTTCAGACATAAAAACAACATAAATGCCAGAGCCTCAGACATTGTTTCCCACCTGTCTCCCGGTGAGAGAGGCCATGTCAGGGTGGTCCACCGTGGGGCGGCGTCTCCTGGGGCTTGACGACTGGCCCTGAGTGCCCAGCACCGAACTGAACCTGTTCATCGCCAAATGCTTATACAGCAGACAGCTGGGGGACAGAGGGAGAGAGGGGCAGTCAGAGTGCAGACATACACAAGGAAGACAAACACAGACTGAACACAACATGGTAAAGAGCTCTGTGGGGAATTAGGATTACTTTGTGTCTCTGTCGGTGGCGGATGTGTATGTGCAGGGCTGGGTGATCTTCTCCTGGAGGAGTGGAGCCTCGTAGTAATCACTGGGCAACAACACCAAGTAGTCCTAGATGTAGGGAGCAGTGTTAGCACATGTCTCTCTCACTACTACATCACTACTACATCACTGCTACATCACTGCTACATCCAATCAGAAAAGAATTTCCGCTGACTCGAAATACGGTCCTCACCAGAAGAACGCCCTGTGCCCGGATTCGAATGGTCCATTTCCCAGGGGTCAGTGTGAATGGTTCGGCGAAGCCATCCCCAGGAACTGTGACGTAGGAAGGGGAGGAGCTTGGAGGAAACACCACCTCCTCACTCTGACCCTCCCCTGCAGGACACACATTCAATCAATCGATCAATCAATCAATGAGGACACATTCCATCCACCAATCAGAATTCCGTTAAATACAACTCCGTTCCGCAGTCAGTCACTGTGTGAAGCTTTACACGTATTTATGCTGTTTAAAGGTGGATATCATCAAGGGGTGAAAACGTTGGCAGTCCATGCAGCGATAGTCAAAAAATGAACTTTGTCAAATAATGCAAGACAACTGTCAAAAAAGCTCAAACGCAGTAATAACCCTTCTTCCTACTGAGTGGTATATTAGAAAAAGTGTGCCATTTATGAAACATCTTAAGACGTAGGTGACAAGGTCGAAAGTGGGATGCCGAACTTGGAGAGGCAGCCTTACCTTGGCCTCCCGGTGCATAGGTAGCTGTTACAGTACCAGTCAGGCTGTCCTCGTCAAGGTTAGCGAACCGCAGGACGAGTCGGAACAAGGATGTCCTTGTCTCGTCCACATGCACTGTTACTCTCACTTCACTCTGCAGGGACAGGAGTTAGATACACACAGCTGATGGAGGGGGTGCAGGTTGGTGCTGGGCAGGGCTGTCAGTTAATACACTAGTAGGCCATGCTGGTAGACAAGCAGACGGACAGAAAAGGTTCCAGGGAGGAGGACCATGGAGGAAGGTGTTTTGATCAAAAGGAGCTAGCCTGGTGCCCCGACCACAGGAGCAGGCAGGACAGCGCAGTCAGATCTGGCACCAGGCTATGGTAGATCCAGCCAGGCATTCAGCGGAAACACCCGTCACTTACAGTCACAGCAAGAGTGAAAACCAGGCTCGTCCACCACCAAGATCCTGTCTCGGACACGCCCCCTGTGGCGGCGCCCCTGTGTGGGCCTGGGGAGGGCAGAGGTGACGTAGCGAAACACAATGTGGAAGGTGCCGGGGAAACCCACAGCTAGCGATAGGATCACCTCTGGCTGGGGAGAAACAGGGGCAGCGTCTCAATGAAGTTTTACCAGAGGCCGATTCAAAAGCACCGCACTATATAGGGAACAGGGCTGTCGTTTCGGACTAACAGAAAGTGTACCTCTTCTCTACAATCAATATCCACTCCAATACATTCTCAACCACGCTGCTATCAATGCCAACTCCCCACAAACATGCAAAACACTGCCAACACAAATCATTTCTCGCCCAAGAACCCAACAAGCATTTCCATCAAAAAAGAAATGATTGTAGCAGCATCCAACACTCATGTTATAGTGTTGTTGTTTTTTAGGGATTTTTTTTTTTACAGGAAATGAGGATAGGAGCCAAAGGAAAGAGCCACTACATCACAGAGATGACAGGCAGGTCAGGCAAAGCACAGCTTCAAGGTCCTTCGATCAGATCACCCCGGGTCTTACCTGCGCCGGGGACATAACGGCGTAACCTCTCCAGCTGAATTCTGGGAACTCCTGGGGGTCATAGTCAAAGCGTACAGGCCTCGCGTTGGGGGTTATGCCATCCTCAACCTCATACCTCAGGTGGTGCAGACTGGGGAAGTAATAGTTGGGGACTGGCCTGGTAATGCCAGAGAGGCGGAGCGCGTGGAGACAGAACCAAGAATTTTGTAAAGAACAAACACATTATCTTCAAATGCGAAGATAAAATCTTTGAGGTTTTTGGATTTTCCATACATTCTTTTTTGTCTTTCATCAAGATAATTAACAACCCTTTCCAAAATTCCTGTTAAAACTTGAGAAGCAGTACTACATAATTGCATGTTTAGTTTCAGTCAGTTCATACTCTGTGCAGGTGCGGCCCACGATATTATTTCGACACCGGCACTGCCCAGACGTTTGGTCACACCACATGTTGACGGCCCCGCCTACATCACACCGGCATCCTATCAGAGGGGGAGTAGAAAAGGTCAATTGGGTCATTCTGATTAAAACTTAACCGCAAGCGATCATAAGGTTAAGCCACGGAACGAGGGAGTTACCGTACATGTTAATTATTTAACTAATACTGGAACTACATGGTTTTCTGTGAGCTTGAAAAAGAGAAATGCACACCACTGTGACCCATTCAGCAGCTGAATCTAAAGCTGATTAAGCTCCTTCACCACACAATAGACAAACAGATACAATCAAATATGTATTCATAAGAAGCCACTGTGGGTTTTATTTCTGGGTGACTCACCTTGGCAGCCGAAATAGTTTTTCTTCTGTAGCAGGTAGAAGCCTTCCTTGCATGTATCACAGGTATGACTGCACATGTTGGGTTTGCAGTAACACTGTCCACTTTTCTAGAGCAGAACACAATGGTTGGGATAATGAGGAAATGATTAGGATGGTGCACTGGACTGCATCCAGTGGCAGTGCGCAACAAACCTGACTCACCTGTTGACACTCTCCTGCCCCACTCAGGGTCCCTTTGACTTCACACTGACACTCTGGGGAAGGAGGGAGTGTGTGGAGTGAGTACATATCTGCTCCACGGGTACATATTAAAACTAATGGGACCCATTATTCACTGAATCAATGACAGTCCAAAAGTCCAAAGTTTCATTCATATTTTCTTCCTACATTTTCTTAACCAAAGCAACTGCCAGAAAGTGGTCCGCCCGTTCATTTTCGTTCCCCTCAGGGAATCGGACCTATGACCCTGATGTCGTCATAGGCACGGCCAAATGAGACAAACAGGAGGCAGTGTAAAAAGGTACAAGTAAATGCGTGACAGAGACAGTGGGAGGAGTAAGAAAGTCACCAGGAGGAAAGAGGGGGATTCAGAGAGGAGAAGTCAAGCAAGGAGAGGGGACGGGCTTTGGGTACAGTGAATAGACTCTGATTACAGGATTCCATCACTTTCAAGGGTGAAAAACAGCAGCAACAACAAAGCTAGGATTTTCTGAGCTGCATGTATCCACCTCAAAGTTCCAGAGAGGCCAGTGCTCGCTCTCTCTTACCGACCCTTTGGACCGTCAGAGAACAACCCTCTGGATACTGCCAGCCACAGTATAACCAGGCATTCCTAAAATATTAAAAGCTCTTCTTTGTTCTTTTCTTCCCTGCATCAATATTTCCTCTGACAGTAGGCAGATGGACAGGAAGCCAGGCAGGGGAGATAACACTGTAACTTTAGACAGGTAACTGGACAAAGGTTGAGACTAATTCTACAATGTACTCACAGGCTGGTTGAGGAGAGTCATCCCTGTTAGAATAACCAGGTTGGATTTTAGTGCATATCTTTTAAGCACTGGGTGTTTTCTTTTTCTCAACAACCAAACTTACTGTATATCTAAATCCCACCGTGAATTAGGGGTTGTTCTTTCCCTGGCAAAGATGTACTCTGTTTAAAAGCAAACCGAATTTACCAGATGGAGTCAAAACATTCTGTGACTACTGTTAACCGAGAGCCAAATGTAGAGAAGAGAAGCAGACGTTCCCCTCCAGTGTTCCGAGTTAGCATGCTCTTTTCCAAAACATCCCTGGGAGAGACAAGACAGATGAACATTGCTGACAGGAGCATGTCATCATGTCACCTGGGTAGAATTAGAGTGGTCTCTGATGTCAGCACCTACTCAGATAGACAGTTATTTAATACAGCCACTGAAAATGACTGCTGATGCGGCGCTTTCCATACACAGGTCTGCAGTGCTAGCCAGATCAAAGAAATCCAAAAGCAATTTCCCAGTATGCCTTTGTAAACCTTTCAAAGCAAACATACTGATGAGTTTTGGATAAAGAAGTGATTCTGCATTGTACTAAAATAAAAAAAATGTTGGGTCAACAAAGATCATTTGACTAAACAGGGCTAGCCCTAGTCTGAATCACTCAGAAGGCTTCTAAAAAAGGCTCACCCACATGGAGGAGTGGGACAGTATGTCTGCAGATATTCCTATAATTTTAGCCCATGCAGTGTTTTCACCAAATTCTCCATTGGTGACAGTGAAGGTCAGATGTATCGGCCTCAACACAAACAGGTCTTCAGTAGGTCATACGGAGGTCACCTACCTATACAGCCACGGGGGTTTTCAATGGCCAGGTTCCAGTAAAGAGGTTTACATGTGTCACACAAAACCCCTTGCACGTTGGGCAGGCAGCTACAGGAACCCTGTGTTAGACAGACAGACTCATGTTAGCTAAAATGAAAGCTAAGCTATTCCCTATATTCCCAACAGGCCCTTTGTTTGGAGCCGTTACCAGGCTTGGAATGATTTTTAAGTGGCTGACTGCATTGGCACGATAGAAGACTATCATCCGGTTAAGGGGAGATGCTTGTGCTTTATTCTGTCTCAAGCTGTTTGACTTGGACAGGGCTATTTTACTTTCTTGCATGGCGATCCCATTTCTTTTCGTAGTACTCGATTGTGAAACAAAACTCTTCAACAAAATAATACCTGTAACCATGTAAGCATAATCGACATAAGAGTTGCTTAGGGGCACTGACCAATGGGGGGATAGGCCAAATTAAATGTTGCATAGGGCCCAAAGAGGCTAGAGCCGCCACTGCATGTAACCCAAATCAAGCACCAGTATCATTCCAATTGTTCAGAGTACTTCAACCGCTACTCACAACAGTAGAGACGCCGTATTTCCAAAACCCCCAAGGACAAAAAAAGTCAAATGAGCTTCTGGACATCCTGCCTGTTTGGAGCATTAATGAATGATGTATATTGTTTGTTTTCCTCTGTAAAATGGAAGGAAATGACTTTTCCTTTTTTGATTGCAGCAAATTCTCACTTCCAGCAGATTGTAAAAAAAACACTTCCTTAAAAACCCGACAGGATCCAGGGTTTGGTAATTCTGCTATCAGACAGGAATTTGAATAGATAAATGTGGACAAACCACCCGAGGAGAACTAGACCGTGTTTTACGACTACAGATACTCCCATGACCACAACTAATAAAACAATTTAGATGAAAGAGGTTTGGTCTGCCGTGTTGGGAGGGGATACATATCATCACTGTATAGATTTGTCAGTCAGCCATGTGGATGGGGGAAACAGAGTTTATACCGTTTGTGGATCTAGGCTGGTGACCTCTGACCCAGCTTGGTTACACTTTCGGATGGAGGCTGGAAAACAGAATATCATAGGGTGAGGGGGCAACATTTTCAGGAGATCGCTCTATGTCTGAGAACAACAGGGAATCAAACTTACAAATAGACCATACCAATGTTATAACATTACACTCACAAAAGCATCTGTAAAACATTTAACTTAAGCTATAGTATGTAGAGTACAAACAGCTTTGATCCAGAAGGCTAGGCATAATTTGTTCTACATTAGCAAGGTCCTACCAGGACGAACTGATGTTTAGTCACCAACAGGCCTGGCAGAATACACAATATAGACACTTGAATAAGCCACACTAAGATTTAATTTAATATTTGTTCAAACCCCGAAGTGAAACACAACCATTGAATCTCTTGCGGAGAGAGAACCAAGCTTCTACCACATATACAATATCCTGTGTGTGCTATGAAAAGAAAGGTGGAGGTCACCTGAACAGAGGGGGAATAGATGGTCCGACCCGATACAGCGGTCACACCGCTGGCCCACTGCCCCAGGTCGACAAAGACACTGGCCAGACACAGGGGCACATTTGGAATCGTAGGAACCCTCTTCTGAACACTGGCAGGCTGGGGAAAGAGACATGGAGAGGGACTGTGAGAGATCTCATGTGAGAATTACATTGTTTTACATCCAATGCTTCTAAGAACAGGCCATGTTACAGTATATGAAATGTGTACTGCAGTGAGCCCAAGTCTGAATCAGTCAGCATAGCTTTTCAACATAGTGTTGTTCAGATAGCCACAGGTAAACAGATATTAAAATGACAGCAGTTTTGTTCAGGAACTGACTGCATTTGAAAATATCATTGTACACCTCGATTACATTAAGGCACAATCACAAAACACATATTTTATTCATTTGAGTACTTGGGGAAAAAAAATCTCACTTTTTTTTTTTTCACATGTTCAATTATTATATTTTGTAGCATTCCTACCTCACAGTCGATTTTTGATCTATTGAATAATCCAAATAAATCCATCAAACCAATTTATTTATGATGCCCTTTTTACATCCGTTGTTGTCACAAAGTGATTTTACATAACACCCAGCCTTGCTCCAAAGAGCATGCAACAACTGTACTAGTGTTGAAGTACAGTGGTTTGAAAAACTCCCTGAAAGGGGCCAAAGTTTAGGAAGAAACCTAGAGAGGAACCAGGCTCGGAGAGGTGACCAGTCCTCTTCTAGCTGTGCAGGGCAAACAAAAAAAAGCTATTGAGACTTGCAGAATACTGTTGTCCCATGGGCCAGCTACTGCCAGTTCCTGTTCTATGGGGTAAATTGGTGGGAATGACAGTGCTGGGCATACTTTTCATAAGGAAAGGGAAAGATTGAAAAAAGGAAAAACACAATCACAAACATGTTCCTTTTCCATTTTAATATCCATTCAGTAGGCAGCAGCATTCACAACAGACGGATGTGATCCCGCAACAGCCTAATGACAGCGTTAATGGACAATACAATGTAAAAGAAAAATGTGGTGGCAGTTCAAATACTGGATTTCAGCACTTCAGATGTTTTTGTCAAGGTCACAGAAAGGTCACAGTAGCTGAATTAGTGACTGCATCCTGGGATGAGGTAAAAAAACGTACAAACGCAGTCTGGGTATCCGTAGTAACCAGGGGCACACTGGTCGCATTGCAGTCCCACGTAGTTGGCATGGCAACGACACTGTCCATTGGGCCCGCAGAGCCTGTCAGTCACCCCTGCACCATCACACTGACATGTTGTCACTGTGGAAACAAGAGGAAGGTAATTATAGAAGGTAAATATAGAATAGGTAAAACTGAGGAAAAAACCTGCCTTCACGCTTTGTTCTGGTCCGGGAGCTTGAGCGATTAAAGTTAAAAGTCACCTAGGTTACGTTCGCGACAGTGCATCTGTTCCATTCGTAATAGCATTTGGCGACAAATAATTTTTACATTCAATGAGAAGCCTAATGATAGCTTGCTGTCAAGAATTGGGCCTATATCTTATCTTTGCCAGCTAATTAGTTACAGTAGCTAATAACTAGCCAGCACATATAACCATACAGAACACAATGAGCTGTTAGCTCATGCCTAACCTATATCAAATAGTCAAACAATTTGTCTAATAGCAGACTGTAGATTGTACAGGCCAATTTGGTATTAGTGTACTAGATCATCAACTGCTGATTTAAAATAGCCCATAAAATAATAGTCATCCCCAAATAGTCCACCTTAAACTGAAAGGACTTGCTTTGGACTAATAGACTATAACTATAGCCTACATTGTTTAAAAGACTTGAGACTTGACTTGGACTTGTCTGCAGTAATAAAGACATGTCTGGTCTACCGCAGGTGGATTTCTGTCAACAGTGAAAGTGTTTTCATACAACTTGAAGATAAACCATTTACATTTGAGGTGTGGCTGTTAAAAGGGAAAGATGTCTCACCTTGGCAGAAAGGAAAAGAGTGGTGTCCTGGTAAACAGCGATCACATTTTTTGCCCTCCACACCATCACGACAGATGCAGTTCCCCAATGAATCACACACCTCAGGCACTGATCCACTGCGGTCGCACACACACTCTGAACACACACAAAAAATACTACAGTCAGAAGGAACACTCTGAATGCATAAAACATCTACTGTCAGAAGACACAAACATTCTAAACACACACACAAAAAAATCTAATGTGTGAAGACACTGAAAATACTTTTTTTTTTTTTTATGTTAGAACACACACACTCTAAACATACACATCATTTTTTAATGGCTTGCATTTTAAAAACACACAGGAACAAATACTAATGTCAGAAGACAGAAGACAGATTTGATAAAGATGCCTCACCTTGGCAGTAAGGAAAAGAGTGGTGTCCTGGTCGACAGTGATCACATCGTTTGCCCTCAACACCATAACGACAGATGCAGTTCCCCAACGAATCACACACCTCGGGCATTGATCCACTGCGGTCACACACACACTCTGAACACACACATGAAAAAGGACTACTGTCAGACGACACAAACACTCGGACACACAGATAAACATACCTATTTTATCTTACAATGACTAAATATCAATTTTTAGACAACCTTCATGGGGATATTTTCGGGTTTAAAAAGAAACATGGCAAACATTTAGGCGGCCCTTGAATGCAGTGGTAATGTCCTTGCCTCCCAGTAAGAGGCCAGTGAGACCAGGGTTCTAATCCTGCTGAGAAATAAGCCCAGGGGTACAACAAATGTCAGAGCAATTCGCCAGGACCATCTTGTTCAGGTTGTTAGTAATCTCATTTGGCTGTTCTCGCTCTTGCATCTACTTGTGCCACTTTGGGCTCAAGTGAGGTAAGGGTTGTGCACGTACAGGCGGTTGATTTGCACTCAGACTCTACACGAACCCAGATTAGCGATCGTTGCAATCACACTGGCTGTTCTCACTAACGAACACTACGTTAAAGGTTTTGCCCACCAGAAATACATAGTCCCCCTCCCTCATTGATTTTTATGCATGGTTTCTTCTCTCATTTTCGGTAAGGCTCAGAGGTTGCGATTAGCGTCTACCAATTGAACAAGGCCGATCGTTTAAGGCTAAGAACTAACCAAAGGTGGTCAACAACACACGGCATCAGCACAGCATGAGGTAAGTTACTGAAGGGAAGACGAGCGCTAAGGGATTACAAAGGCCTACAACAGGGGAATTCTACTCTGGTCCTCAAAGCCAGTTGCACCCCATTGGTTCATTGCAACCTCCTAATCAGGGACTTGTTTTAAAAAATGCTAACGTTTTAACCTTCTTGATTTATTGGTGGTGTGATTTGTTAAAAGGGAAAGATGTCTCACCTTGGCAGTAAGGAAAAGAGTGGTGTCCTGGTCGACAGTGATCACATCGTTTGCCCTCAACACCATAACGACAGATGCAGTTCCCCGACACATCGCACATTTCAGGCACTGATCCACTGCGGTCACACACACACTCTGAACACACACATGAAAAAAGACTGCTGTCAGAAGACTCAAACACTCTGAGCACATAGATAAAAACAACACTGTCAGAATACACAAAAACGCTAAACACACACATCAAAAATATTATCGTCATAAGAAACAAACACTCTGAGCACATACATGAAAAACACAACAGTGTCAAAATACACAAAAGCGCTGAACACTCACTCATGTAAAATACTATTGTCAAAAGGCCCAAACCCTCTGAAAAAAACATTAATATATACTAGTGTCAAAAGTCACACACTCTTTGAATACAAACATACACATATCTCGTATTTCAACAATGACACAATCCATGTTAACACAACTTGTTAGGGTGTGAAAAAAATACAAATGTTCTGAGAATGAATCATTTAGATTTGAGGTGCGGTTTTAAAAGAGGGAAAGATGCCTCACCTTGGCAGTAAGGAAAAGAGTTGTGTCCTGGTCGACACTGATCACATTGTTTGCCCTCAACACCATAACGACAGATGCAGTTCCCCGACACATCACACACTTCAGGCACTGATCCTCTGCGGTCACACACACACTCTGAACACACACATGAAAAAAGAATGCTGTCAGAAGACTCAAACACTCTGAGCACATAGATAAAAACAACACTGTCAGAATACACAAAAACGCTAAACACACACATCAAAAATATTATTGTCATAAGACACAAACACTCTGAGCACATACATGAAAAACATAACATTGTCAAAATACACAAAAGCGCTGAACACTCACTCATGTAAAATACTATTGTCAAAAG
>JACXGJ010013679.1:0-15897 GCA_016801105.1 Esox niger | reverse complement strand
CTCCCCCTCCCCGCTCCCTTTCCAGGACATGTGCAAAATGGCCACGCAGGCCATAACCTCAGGACAGTCCAACATTCAGACTGAACTTCGAAGAACGGCCCACACCCGTGAGTATTTCAGTGAAAACATGGAGCCCTTATGAGGTTTCACAGAAGTGACGTGCATTTTATATAGAGCTTTTCCAAAGTCCTGAAAAATAGTTTACATTTCAATGTTTACACCTTCAGCCATTGCACGTTTTCCCGGATGTCTAAGAAAGTAAACGTTTCCATTTGTGGACTTAAAAGCCGTAGTGTGTACTTTTACATGTTTGTCTTTTAGCTGACATTGTTATCCAGTGTGAGGTACATTGATTGCAAAAAGTTTGTACAGGTCTATTTAACTGATACACTACAAGGTCCGGAGCTTGCTGGTTTTCTGTTCTACCTCAGCATTAATTGAACCCACCTGGTGCCCCACCTCAAAGTATGTAATGGTAATAGCATCGAGGTCTGAGTTAAATACCCTGCGTTAGTGCTTAACTAGTACTACAGTTTATTGATATAATAGAATATGGTTACAGTGGAAGAGAGGATGAATGAGCCATTCAGTCTGGGGTTGATTATGTGACCATTTATGATGAATTGACAGGTTGGACACGTTGATACTGCCACTCTTATTACAAGTGCCCTGGGATCTTATGTTACCACAGCCAGTTAGGATGCTTGTTTTAAAGTCCAAACTAAAAATGTAAATACTGAATGTTAATATAAGACTAAAATCGCCTAAATAAGAGCCGGACAGTCGCTGCAGGCATTCAACTCTGGATCAGGAAAAATCTATGCCACCACAGCAAAGAAAGTAATCTCCTAAAGATGCTGAATAAACCAAGTTTTATGCCAAAAATCATAAACTGTTACACTAACACAATTGCTATTTTGAAAAAATGTATTACAATTCTTAAAAATAGAAATATAATCTGTTTTAACTCATTACAATCCTGTTTCCAAAAATAAAACAGAATGTGCTAATATTTTAAACCCTATACTCAAATGAAAATAGTACTAAGACAATATCAAAATTTGAGACATTTTATTGTTTCTTGAAAAACTATTGTAATGCTTAAAAAATAAATGTGGTGGAAAATCACATAACTAATTGACAAAACTGGCAACAGGTCCGTGACAAAGTAACTCAGATCCTTATGGTTGCCCATTTTTCCTGCTTTTATCACATCAACTTTGAGGACAAAATGTTCCCTTGCAGCCTAATATAACCCACCCATGATAACAAGATTATCATTCATGATGTTGGTCATCATGTTATGGGTGGTCAGTGTACACAGGTTCTGGAGCAACACATGCTGCCATCCCGACCTCTTTCAGGGAAGGCCTCACTTATTTCAGCAATGTCAAATCACATTCTGCACAAGTTACAGCCACATGGCTCCTTAATAAAGGAGTCCATGTGCAAAACTGGCCTTCCTGATGTCCAGACTTGTGAGCCTTTGAAATCGTTTGGCACATTATGAAGCGAAAAATACGACAAAAGAGAACCAACCTCCCTATTCCTAGTCCCAAACTTTGGAATGTATTGGAACTTTGGATGTGTGGAGTTAATGTTCAGCCACTTTCCTCTGTGCTGTTTCCAAGTACGTACAGAAAGTTACATACGTTTGCAAAGCAACATTACTCTGTGTTGTGTCCTTTAGAATTAAAATACACCTAAACAGACATACTTTCTCACACACATTATTGCTTTCTGTGTTATTTGCATTTTACGCTGCATCCCTACTTTTGGGAAACAGGGTTGTAATTTAAGTAAATTTAGTTTTTCGTTTTTTTCTGCCGCATTTCATGAGGTGACTTGTTTGTATGTATGTATGTATGTAAGTAAATGGGTTCATAAAAACGTTCCATGTTTACAGAAATCATTTAGTAGGTCTGAACCAGTGGGACAGTGGTAAAGTTGCCCAGTAGGGGACTCAATTACTTCTTGGCTCCATGTGAAATGAGGAAGCTACTGGGTGGCAAAGAATCCAAGTGCCACAGTCCCAGACCTTATTTGCGTCTTGGGTTCTCCAAATCTGCAATTTGACACCACCTGGTGCTATGGTCACATGAAATGGGAATCTTTGATGTGTTGGAGCTATTTGGTTTTCAGTGAAGCTGCAAGGATTCAATCACTCGTGCAACACGTCCATCAAAACGTTGACGTCGAGGTTACATTTTCATGTTTGTTCTGTTTCCTTATTTGATTCCCGTTGAATGTGGTTTGAGTTGCAGAGTCTGTGAGCACAGATTTTCTGACCACTCTGGACTGAGGATTGGTCTGAGATTCCTGACACATTGTCAGCACTCACCTGAGTAATGCAGTCACTCTTCTCCTCCTGGTTCCCTGCAGCTGCCACTCGTATGATTGCCAACGCCTTAAGCTGCGACTCACCTCCAAGTACCCCCGCCCATCGTCCTGACAACAGACTCTCAGTGACAGTGTCCAACAAACAGGCCAAGACTGGCAAAGCAGGTAGCCCCCCCCTTTCTCCCCATCAGTCCCCCTTCCACGGCATTGGAAGACATTTAACCTTTAACCGTTTCAAGCCTTTTCACTGTCTGCCCCTCCTTCCACCTGTCTCCCCCTGTCCCCCTTCTCCGCCTCCCTCCCCCTCGTTTCCTGTCTCTCCCTCCCCCTCCCTCGCTCTTCTTTCTGTGTCCCAGTGCTGAGCCGGCCTGCTGACGAGGGTAATGGCGTGCCGGTGAAGCGTCGGCGTGTGACAGCAGAGATGGAAGGCAAGTACATCATCAACATGCCCAAAGGCACCACGGCGCGCACCGCTCGCATCCTGGCCCAGCAGGCCAAGAAAGGTAGGGCCTCACCAGTGGGCCGGGGGGAACCACGGACACCAGCCACTCAACCCCTTTCCTGCTCCTCCCGCTAACCTTACGGACCGACTCATCTAAAGGAACGGGGGCTGGCTTGTGATGTCTCCCCGAATCTGCCTTCCACACAACCCCATTTTCTGTGCTGATAATTTGTTGTTATACTATTTGTCTTAGTAACTATGTGTCTCTCCTGTGAAAAGGGAACAAGCGGATGTCTGTGTTTGAGCGTCTGGGAGCAGAGTCCAAGGCCGACACGACCTCGGGCGTCAGCAAGGTCAGCCCTGTTTCTCCAACCCGGTTAACTGTCCGTGTGTCGGCGCCGGTAGTGTCCCGGTGACCTGTTCTCACGGTGCGTTTGTGTCCAGGCCACAGGTGTGTTCAGCCGCCTGGGCCAGGCTGATGAAGCAGAGGAGGGCGCAGCAGGAGGGGAGGATTTAGAGGGAGCGGAGGAGGAGGAGGGGGAGGACGAGGAGGAGGAGGAGGAAAGTGACGGAGAGGGTTCGGTCCTACAGTACGCTGGTGTCCTCAAGCAGCTCCCACCTTCCCAAAAGAAAGAGCCTGTAGCCCCCAAGTCGGCCCCCATCACCCTCCGGCGCCTGGGAGGGAAATTCAAACTCCTTCCCACTGACTCTCCCACCTCTTCTTCCTCCCCCGACCATCTTCCGCCTGCCAAGCTTAGCGTTCTTCAGAGGCTGGGAAAGCCCCCGGCGGTACCGCTGCCCACCGACACCCAGGACAGCCGAGTGACCAGCACTAGAAATAAAGCCCGGCCCGGCCCGGCTCTGGCCAGCCCCAAGGTCAGCAGCAGTACCGTGGTTGGAGGAGGGGAGAGTTTTGGGGCCCAAATGGACGTAGGGTTGGTCAGTGTTTTTAAGAGGCTAGGTAGCAAGAGGTCCTAACGCATTTCAGGCTACGTCTGGATCGACCGCTTTTTATGTTCTATTGTTTGCATCCATCCCCTCTGCCTACTGGGGTCATGAAATCCTTTATGGTATTGTCTGTGTTTTTTAAACAGTTTTTCTCACTCACTTCATGATATCTGATTCGGTATAAAGGTATCATCTCTGCAACTCCCGGCGGACTCGGGGCAGTTGATGTCGAGTTGTGTTTTTTCCGAAGCACGTCAATGCCGTTCTGCTTGTTATCACGCTGCACGCTGCTCTCGCAGAATGTTTATACTATAATCCCTGGGCACAAGAGGGAGCCCATTTTCTGGTCTTTTACCTTGATGAAGCTGACAGGCAAGGCAAGCATATTTAATTACTAACCTCCAAACCCCAGACAGTGCTGGCCAATTGCTCAACCCGTTGCTGGCCTCCTGGTTGCCCTTGTGACTTTATATTAAACCTCATCCTTTATATTAGGGTAGGGACGACCACTTCAATGGGCCTGGTTGAATACATATGCTTGCATTTGTTGCGTCTGGATTTTATATTTTGAAAGATGGTCATCTGCTATCCTCGCCTCCAGGCTATTACATGCAGTGCATATAAGCTTGGGATATCAAGGGTTCAGTGTTTTGAAGTGGGAAGAACCATAGAATTAAATGCATGTCGTCTCCCTTTTTTTTTATACCACATTTAATTTTCCAGTCCATAGTTATGACCTACGGGTTCACCCGAGTCCGCAACTTCCAGAACACGCCTGTCGAGCCACGTGGTTTCCCATCACGTGGCCCAGGATGTCATCGCTCTTCTTCTGTTGACCTCAGCCTGGTGTCCCCTTCCCGGTCCTGAGAAATACTGGGCCACAAGTAGTCACTCAGGCAGCTAACCCTCCCGCCTTCCCTGGTGGAAAGGGGACTCTTGGGCGCATCCTGGGATCAAAGCCAGGCGGTAACGACGCCTCTGCCCCGTCATGCAGTGCCTTGGAACGCTGCCCCGCGCGGGAGTCCTGGAAGGCACGGGGAAGACGCTGAAGCCAATGCCAATACCGCGGTTTTCTGACCCATAGTTCTGCTAATGAAGTCCAACCAGGTTTGTCCACTAGACTGTTGTAAATGTACTCGTCCATGCAGACTCGTGGTGGGCTTTGTTCAAACCGTTTCTCTCCCCACCGCTGCACCTCAGAGGAAAGGTAACCCTCTGCTAGTCTCCAGCTATTTTCTGTTCTTACATTTTTATGATACCAACCAAGGCACCTTCACAGGCCTGACCTATGGTGTAGTGGAGGATTTAAGCATGGTAAACCTTTACCAAACCCGAAGGCTAATCGCTGAGATGTGTTGATAATATCCACGTGAGAAAACCACCTTTAGCCAAGTAGGGATTTCACAATTGAAGGGATGGTTGGAATGCAGGATGTAATGATTTGAATAGCTGTATAACCTCAACACTCGCGTGCAGGCGGCTGGGCCTGCTTTTCTGAGGAGAACAGTCCCCTGAAGACCATATCGCTGTGACTAAACCAAGACCGAATAACAGCTACAGGTGGAACGGCGCACCAAGCAACCTCTCAACCCACAAACATCAGCCTCATCACCTTAGTTTCTATTGACTGTCGAGACATTGAAATGCATATTGGTGTGAATGCACCATCGCCACATTGATCCTCTGGTTGTGTGCAACCATGTGCTGAAAAGCCACGAGATTCTGTCTTCTGTTCACATAACAGGAAGTAACGTATCCGTGTAACGTATGTTGTGAGGGTTTTCCCCTGTCGCTTGTTTGGTGTGTTACAGGAAGAAATCAAATTATTTGCCATAAAATAGCATGTTACAAGATGTGGTATGTAATGTCCCCTTAATAATACTTCAGTACCTTGATGGTGTTACCCAACTCCATGTCATTGTAAAACTTTTTAACCTTTTTATTTTTAATTGAACTTCACTATGGAACTTTGCTAGACTGTATATAGTTTAAAATGATGAATGGAACGAACGTTTGAGGTGGTGTTCTTCAAATGTAATGGATCAGATAAAAAAAAGATATTGTTGGAAAGGTGCTCTTTATTTATTTTCTGCTCCCTTTTTATCTGAATAGGCCTACTTCAAGCGCCAGGCCCTCATGTTTTTGTCCTACTTGCTGTTTGGGCCACACTGTTTTAATTAGATATCTTGTCACTGAAATTGCAAGTCTGAAAGCAAAGTCAATATTTGGCTTCTCAGGGGAACCGGCATTGAGCTGATCATTTATCAATAACTCTGTTTAGCTGCTACTTATCTCCTGAACAGATTATCTATTGATGAGTTCAGTACGATCTTTGTTAGCAGTGGGAGTGCTGTATTTGCTTAGTAACTCGTCCTGCATTTATTTCCTCTGCTCAATCCATTGCACCACAGATAGTTGCAAACGGCCGTCCTAAACGTCGTTTGTGCTGACCACAGTTGTCTTTACCAATGCAGAATATCAGAGTTGGGATCATGCCAATTTAGGCCCCGCCCATATGTTTACTGGTACAATCTAAGCAAAGTTTTTACGTTTTAATGTGTGGTGGTTTGATTGTCTGGCTCCTGTTTCCCAGGTAAGATGTCTGCTCTGGGTGAATAGTAAATAATGTATTTCTAGAATAGAGAGATGTCTTGTTACGTGAACCAATGAAAAACTATTAGAGGGAAGCCCTACACTTCGTCCTGCGATCTATTCCACGTCGACTTGTCCGAGTTTTTGTATTAACATCACTTTTGGAGTAGGAAGGATGAGTTCTACTCCGAGGGTTCCATATAGCCTTTGTATCGCGCACATGGCTCACTTCGAGGAAAGTGTTTCTCTAAATATGAAATCAATTTTCACCCAGGGCAAACTGCTACTACATGGGACCTCAGGGCAGACAATTATATTGCCTTATTGCATTTAGACAACAAACCAACAGAATATATGCCAAGTTAATACATAATTATGTGTTACAGGCTGTCAGCTTGGAATACAGTGCCATATGATCGATGTGTGTTTGTACATATGTATGTATTCACACAGTGCTATTCATAAGTATATGGACAGCGACACTTTGTAAACCAGAGTTAACATTAATCAACGTTGCGTGGAAACTCCTTAAGTTATCTTTGAGATCGAAATTATAGATATGTTGTACGCACACTGGTAGATCAAATCAGTCATTTTTTGTCTCAGCGCGCATGCACGAACTTCCTTATATGCATTTCAATACGCGCCCAATAAATCTAAATCTAATTATTTTTCCGAAAATTATAGTTCCCATATAAACTATTGTACATTTCAGCAGCCTTCAAATTCATTATTGCCACACTGGAAGGAATGATAGCATGCATGGTTTGCCCACAGATTTTGCTTAAGCATGCTTGATAAATGATCCCCAGGAAATTCGATTCGAAAGGATTTATTGACGATAGGGTTAATGTGCATTCAGCCATAATTTTATCTGCGTCAGATAAGCGGTTTAGAAACAGCACGTTTTATATGTACTTCCTCCGTTTAACTGTTCCAAAGGTGTTTGTACAAATTGGTTCACAGCGGTCTCATTAGGCATTTGTGTATGTTTGCATGTGTTGATAAAGAAAAAATATGAAAATGTATAGCCCTGATTCAAGGCTTTGTATTTGCAGTGGTGTCTGTCAACATGAAAACCAAAGTTTCAATGCAGTCGAGATGGCCGTCATGATACAAATGAATCAGAATAAATCGGAAAACTCTAACACGTTATGTGTGCCAAAAATCGGCTATTTTCTACATTATCAAGAAGACAGAAAGCGCTGCTTGGCTCAGCAGCGTGGTTAACAACCTGCTACGCTAAGGAAGTGATCTACATTGGAAGGTGAATGGTAACCATTAAGGAGGAGAAAAGCGATGGACCATTCAGGAACTCTCCGGGAGGTAAGTGTTAATGTCTCTGCCACTACCAGAACCTACAGAATTCTCTAACCTAACTACAAAAGTTTGGACTGGGAAGTGCAAAAATTGAGCAGAGTTCCATTACTAATGAGAAACTGGAAGCTTCACGAGTTAGCCTCAAATACAGGATGGTGTAAAATGACATGTACCAGTCATGGCAAGAGGAACGTGTTGAGGAAACAAAGGAATTCTAAAATGTACAGAAACATCTAGAATGGACGTGACTTCGCCATGCAGAAGGGAAATGAACCAAACATACATAATACTGTTTGTGTATAAATACCTTAAAATTAAAGCTAGTAGTCTGCACTTTAACATCATAGTCATTGTTTTATTTTTGAAATCCAATGAGATTGAGCAGAGAACCCAAATATCGCACCTTCACTGCACCCTCCACAGTAGATGTACATACACAGTATGTAAACAGGGATTTAAGTATTTAAATCCCTGACCAATTCTCACATTTTATTGAATTGCAAATGCAAATTTCAAATGTTATGTTTGATATTTTATTTTAAAACATTGACACTCGAAACTCCTCTTTGCATGATTATATTAGGAACAATTAGAAACTGAAATATGTCTGCCTGAATAAGTATTAAACCCATGTGTGGGAAAAGCTTTTAGTTTACACAGATTAAAGGAATTACCCTAACAAGGACACAAATACCAGACCATTGGTCTCCAACTGTGAATAATTGATGTTACTTTGACGTTTTCTGATAAAAACTGTTTGTATATCCCTGTGAGTGCAGTTGGATCAGTAATAAGGAAATAAAAGCGGCATCATACCGCCCATGCGCTGCCGTCCCACAGACGTCAACGCTCAAACAAGCAGGAGACATCTGAGAGAACCCATAGAGATGTAGAAAAGGTTTTAATGGTCAGATGAGATAAAGTTAATTCACTATAGCCTTGTGTAGCACAAATGTAATATTGCCTATGCTTTAACACACCATCCCTATATTGAAATATCATGGTGGCATCCTCATGCCGTGGGGACACTTCTCAGCAGCAGGTACTTGACATTGGAAAGAAAGGATGTAGCAAAACACAGGAACATATTTCAAGGGCTAAAATGGAGCTTGGGAGGAAATTCACATTTCAACAGAGCAATGATCCCAAGCACAAGGCCAAAGCAACATTGACGCGGTGTCACCTCCCCACCTCCGTGATCCCCGCGGAGGCGGGGCCTTGCCTCCCTGGGCTGAGATTGCCACACCTGATCTCCATTACTCACTCCCGCACCTGTCTCCAATCAGCGATCACACACTTGCCTCATCACCAACATAATTTCTATGGAACCCTGGCTAATCGTCCCTGCCGGATCATTGGTCTGTATTAACATGTGCTCTTGGGGTTCTCGCAAATGTACTTTCCGTTCGTCCGACTATCGTGTTGTCTGCTGTTTGTCATGTCCTCTGTGACCTCTGTGTCCGGTGCCAACCAGATTTACTTTCTGCCCGTCTCCAAATACTCTGCCTGCTACCTACCTGTACCTCTGCCGCCAGCCCGTGTACCGACCCTCTGCCCGACCACGACTACTCTGTCACTTCCCCTCACTCTTCCAGTCTGCGCTTGGGTTACAACCCGTACCCCTGACACACAGCTCAAGAACAACAAGTGGATGTCTTTGAGTCACAAGTCCTGATCAAAATCCCATTGAGAATCAGTGGCCCTGTTTGAAAATTGTTGTTTACAAGCATTATCCAACCAACCTAAATGACATGGAGCAAATCCTTCAACAGGAATAGCACAAAATAACTCAGACTCTATGTATAGCTGGTTCATACCAAATAACTTAAAGCTGTTGTAAACATTGCAAGCAACATGTTTCTGTATTTTATTTTAATTTTCTTACACTTACTAACACAACACCAATGAGTTTTGAGTGTCAGTGTTGTCAAAGTATTTCACTGTGACACTGTCTACAGCGAGTATAAGGAACTTAAATGTTTTACTGGTCATTTTCGCTTATTTTTTAAGGTGGTGGTAGTAGAGTAACAATTTTGCATGTTGTTTCTTCAAGGGAACTGACCTAATTTATGCTTTAGCAGTAGGCCCGAGAATGTTGTAGTTTTTGGTTTTAAAAGGCCATTTTTGGAACTGCCTAAATAGCCTCCTAAGACATCGACGGTGTATTTCATTTCTGATGGAAAATAAATTGTGGAATGTTCAGTTTTAGTTTACATTGGATTGGATTGCGCTCGTGATACATCAGCGCCTCACCACCACTCACGACTCCTCAATCTCCCACAATGCATTACGCGGGAGCTTGTCTCTGAGGTCTTTGGTGCTGATGCTGCGCGTGCCGGAGGCTCGAGCGCAGACAATCGAAATATCCATTCGCGCGATGTTTAGAGCTACGAAATATAATATTTACCTAGACGGGTGCACTTAATTCAGGAATCAAAGACAATTATTTATTATTTTTTTATATGGAAAATGAAATATTCGCGAGTCTAAAATTGTATAGATAGATCTTTGCAGATATTTTACCGGTGCATTTCAGAATTTAAGACTGCCCTTTCTCTTGCTCTTGCCTTTATTGTCGTCGCCTGCCAGTCTCGGGCATTCCAGTTCCGCTTCGTATCCTTGATGCACAGCACGCTGTTCTAGTCCTCTACCAGAAAACATACCTTCGCGTCGGAATAACATGGCCCGGACCAGTCACGTTTACTGAGACAGATGGATGGCAAACAGCACTCCATAAAGAGCCTAAAGAGCTACCCAGAAGCGGGGGGCCGGAGCCTGGCGGCTGCCGCCGGAGACGTCGGCGGTGGAGGAGGGTCTCGTGCCGGCTCCGCACAGATGGAGATGGAGGCAAACATACAGAAAGCCATAGACTTCAAGGTGGAGGGCCATCGCTGCTACAAGGAGAAAAAATTCCGGGAGGCGATAGGGAAGTACCACCGGGCTCTCTTGCAGCTGAAAGGGGTACATCTAGTTGATGGACCCACGGGTTCCGAGGTCAATCTCTTGAGCCAAGCCACGGTCAAGCTGACAGAGGAGCAGCGAAGGACGGTGGAGATCACGGAGATCGAGTGCTACGACAGCCTGACAGGTGAGTTGCCTAGGCTGTCGATGTTGCGTGTTCAAACAAGAGCAGACTGTTTTCCTGAGGAGTTGAAACTGGAAAGCTCCTGATTTGAGTACTGTCAATGTTCGTTACTCTTAAATGGCTTATGAAATAAGTAGTTTAGGCAATTAATCAATGTTAGACAATTTTCCGCTGCTACAAGTCCGGTTGAAGTGGTTTGGTTAATAGCTAACATTTTGCACGAAGGACAGCGCCATGGTACTGAATTTAGTCGGGTAGCCAATGATGGCGAATGTGAAGTCAGTGTTTAAAGGTGCTATGTATTGCCAGTCAGGATAAATTATTCCACTATTACTTATCCACACACGGGTTAATTATAATAGACCAGCTTTGCGCCTGCCTTTTGCCTCCAGGCATCCCGTTGGATTTTCTTACCAATAATGTTATCTCTGTTGTGCTACATTCTTGTTTTATATTTCTTTTTTTTTACCCTAAACCTTGATTCTAGGTAATCCACTTGATAGCAAAGTGACAAAAAAGTGATGGGTTTGGGGAGCTGCCACGGGAGAGGTTAGGTTTACAGGAGTATGTATAATGTATACACTTCCTTTGGAGACGTGTACAGAAACACACACGGTGGAGGCCCAGCGGAGTCGGTTGCCATTTTTCCAGACATGATTCCTCTCGCAGAGCAACTGTGTTGTTACAGGAACAGTTCACATGCTCTGAAGCCTTTGACGTGTTAAACCGTGGTGTGACCCATCCCACTACTGGGGAAGTCATCTGCATAGTATCACCAATACCTCACACGTACAAATGAAACACTGCGTTCAGTTGGAACTCACAGGAAGTTGGTTACAATGACTGATAACACTCTGGCTAGTGTCCATCTTGATTGGTTATCCAGGTTAATGTGATTTACGTGAACTGGTATTGGAAAAGAGACACCACGCACATTATCTCAGACAGATATGAGTCATAGTGAATATATACAGTCATTTGTTATTGACAGTAAGTTCTGTTAGTATTAGATGCAGCACGTGTCAATGTAGGCTGTTGTCTACGGCCAGGTCTTCATATAGGAGTTTTTATAAGATTTGAAATGAGGCAGGAGGCTAGTCGATTGACTGCCTGTACCAGCGGACATAATGACGAAACATGTATAAATGTTTCTCTCCCATGGTTAACTGTTTGCTTGTATGCATGGCAAGCCAGAGAAGTTACACGTAATGCAGGGTGAAATCTATTTGCTAAGATACTAGAATGATCTGCCGCTAGCCTTTTGAATGATCTTTACTCTGTTCTATACAGTGTTCTGCACACTGTTCTGTACAGGTTCTTGTGATTCCAAATGTTCTGTACATGTTTCTAACAAACAACGCATGGACACATTGATGAGATAAAAGGCAAATTGTGTGCTGGCTGTATATCTGGTCCTGGCGCCACTCGGCCCGGGCTCGGCTGGAGTGACAGGCTGAAGGTCGGCCCTGTCTCTGTCTGGGCCCTGTGGGAAAGCCAGCCTGGCGTGAAGGAGAAATGGAGTGGGAGGGGCAGAGAGCGATGGGGGCCATATTTACTATGGCAACCATCACTTGGCCTTTTTCCTGTTGTTGTCAGTCACTGGCGCCTCCTTCAGCTCTCCCCGTAACAGAGGTCGATTCGGGCATGGCTTCTATATTTCATGACCATCACAATGATCCACGTTGTTCAAAGCATACCTCACAAGTGTTCGTTACTGCCTTCATGTATTTTACACAATTTCCTTTGACATTTTAATAAACAAACACATGAGACATAAAAACATTGGATTGGATCACATTTCCTGAGACTGGAGATTCTTCCACCCTACGACGGCCCGGGCACCCGGGCCTGCAGGACAGAAGGGGGCCCCTGTGGTTCTGAGGATGAGGCAGCATTTCGATTCGCCAGCTGTCTCAGTCTCTGACGCATGATATTGGGGCAGCAGAGCGGACAGCCTCACCACCAGCTAGCTCCTCAGAGAGCGAGAGTGTGTGTGTGTGTGTGTGTGTGTGTGTGATTTTGTTTGTCTCAGCAATCGTAGCTCTGAAGAACACCAACTAACTGAGAGGGTGTCTGCTATGGTGGATGGTGGGGGAGCACAGATTGCTGCAAGACCGGCCACTCTCAAAGCCCATGCTGACAATGTTGTGTGTGTGCGTGTTTTCGTTGTGACCAGGACACACTTTTCTTCCCTGGTAGCATTTTTGTTATTTAGTGATCTGCAAGCTTAGGTTGTGTGTATGTGTGTGTGTGTGTGTGTGTGTGTGTTGTGACGAGGACAGGCTTTGCCTTTGGATTGTGTCTACAGCCAAGTCACATCACCACTAAACGACACGCCGACTCGACAAAAGAGGCCAGGAAGTTCCTTGGAAATGCAGGTGTTTGTGACTGAGATTCAGGAGAGGAGATAGGAGGCTGGCTGACATCAAAGAAGACAAGTAATGGAGGAAAGAGAACGAGGAGGAAACTGTGACTAGATGGCAATGAGAAATTGAGGACCACGTAAGACCACGGCGTTAAGGCTGAGTCTGAGCAACAGGAAGAGGTCTGGGCCAGTGCTGTTGTTACCTGACTCTTTCTAAGAGCCATGGAGATGAATGGCCCATTTGCCATTGCCTCCGTTTAAAAGACAACAAAAATGCTGTTTCCCTTCAGGGCTGTGCGACTGTGTCTAAATGGGTAATGCTAGACATTCTGCCGATTGCCACTACGGACACGGTGCAGCAACATGTTGCCTAGAGGGAGTGTCAGGCAACCACACGCACACGCGCACACGCACACGCACACATGCACGCACACACACACACACCAACCACCTACTGAGCCGACGGCTCACAGACACGTGTTAACAGCAAAGATACTTGTTTCCACAGCTCTTCCCAATTGACGAGAGCAAGAGATGATAAAACCGTCTGAAAGCAGTTCCTGGATTATTAGATTGTCTCAGGTAACGCTTAGGTAAATGTAGTTCTTCTGTAGAGCAAAGACGGCAATGTTAAGAACTGAGTCAGGTTCTCACTTTTTGTGAGGATGTTTGAACCCTCTTTTCATTGGCCCCCATATCCTTCGAACTCTAGCTAAATTATTCTTTTGTTCCACATGATTGGTTGCTTCTCTGCATGAGTCATGAGTCAGCCTTGGGTTGTAGCAGCAGCACCAAGTGATTACAGGAATTGCGTTCCTTAAGGCTGACCCCTTTCATTAACAAACCCTTTTCTAGCACGAAACACCTTTTGCTAAATTTATCATCATTATACAATAAAATATATTTATTTTGTATAAGTGTCACAAAGAGAATAAACAGAGAAGGACAATGGCTGCATCGTTATCCAGACACTTCCACCCACTTGTCACAGTAAAAAACATTTAATGTCAAACAGAGACGTCCATGCCTGCACTAGTCACATCTGTGCCCGCACATCCAGCGGACAAATCCATCATTGCACATTCAGCAGACACATCCAGCCCTGCGCGTCGATCAGGCAAATCATCTCTGCATATCCAGCTGAAATATTCATCCCTGCACATCCACCAGACACATCGTCCCTCGTATCCACCAGACACATCCACCGCTGAACATCAACCAGACACATCCATCCCTGCACATCCACCAGATACATGCATTCCTGGCACCAGACCCAACTGTCCCGGCGCATCCATCATAGCAAGAGATTGCCTTTATTTGAGATACAATGCAATAAGCCAACAAGCTGATTTGAGGGCATGATGAACAGTGTAGAAGGTTTAGACAATGCTTTATTTAATCAATGTCCATTAACATTTCACTGCGGTATGTTCATACTAATCTAGAAGGCTCCTAGAAGGCTCAAATCACAGGAGGTCATGGTTGTAGCTATCAATATAACCTCTATTAACGCCATCACTGATAAATGTTTGTGTCTGTGTGCAGGCTTGAATGCATGCTTTTGAGTGTCTCTGTTTATCCAGTTCAACTCAGCTACATTGAGGCTACTGATGTAGTTCTGACCAATAAGTTTACAGGCCCCCTTGTTAACGGGACTTTAATTAGTGTGTAGGTACCATGTCATCAGAGTCTGTTTCAGCCGAGGAGAAGAGGAGGGGCTTAGAATCACATCTCTGCCTGAAATAAGATGCAGTCTGTTTACTCTGAGTATTTGTCTCCCAGTGTTGCAGCACACCCTCGACTGTCTTGTGGTTTATGACATCACTGTCTAATTATCATCTAGTTCCAGAAGGAAATGAAAATGCCTTAGTCATCTGTGTTACAGTGACATCCACAAGTGTTTGGACAGCGACACATTCTGTTTCCCGCTCTGTACACCACCGAGTTGGATATAAAATGATACAATGACAGCGGTATTAATGTACGGACGGTCAGCTTTAATATAAGGGTATTCATATCAAATTATCCATTTAGAAATACAGAAATGTGTTGTAAATTGCCCTAAAATGAAAGCAGACTTTCGGCACATTAACCTCGTAGTCAACGTATAATTTCAAATACAATGTGCTGGATTACGGAGCAGCAGCAACCAACCTTGTGTCAGTGTCCAATTATTTGTGGACTGGTCTGGATATAATACTGTATAAGGTCATGTCAACGAGCTGGCCTACTATACAGTACACTCAGTCCTTCCATATGAAGAGAGTGCAGTGCCAAAACTCCTCCCTTTTTGTCCACTGCCAATAACCTCTGTGAAGGAGGAGATGGAAAGGATGAAGTGTATGGAGGAGAAGGTATTAGTGGGTGAAGAGGAAAAAGGAGAGACTGGGTTTATGAGGTGTATTGGAGGGTGGAAGCGAGGGAAGACACTTCCGTTTTAAGTATATGGGGAGGTAGAGGGGGAGTGAGGAAGGCGAGGGAGAGAAGGAAGGATGGGGGTTGGTGTTTTTCCTCCGTTCACACATCGGCCATTCAGCGTTGGCAGGATAACATGAGAGCCATGGGTGCATCTTGCTAGGTCTGCAGATGGCATGGTAACACTGTGGGGGCTTGATTGGGCACTCACCCCACTGTACCACACTGTACACTTCTCTTGACCACTCCACTGTACCATACTGTAGAGTCCTTTTGACCACTCCACTGTACCACACTGTACACTCCTCTTGACCACTCCACTGTACCACACTGTACACTCCTCTTGACCACTCCACTGTACCACACTGTACACTCCTCTTGACCACTCCA
>JACXGJ010013678.1:0-15899 GCA_016801105.1 Esox niger | reverse complement strand
TGTGTGTGTGTGTGTGTGTGTGTGTGTGTGTGTGTGTGTGTGTGTGTGTGTGTGTGTGTGTGTGTGTGTATTTGTGTTTGTGTGGGTGTGTGCGAGTGTGTGGGTGTGTGTGTGTGGGGGGGTGGGGGTGTGTGTATGTGTGTGTGTTAGGGCCTGAGTGATTGACATCAAATATTATGTAATGTCAAATAAATTTAAAATATATCAAAAGGGCTATAATAACTTTTAGCTTAGTCATCAACACATTCATCATTTTAAATGACATAGTTACTTCACCGTTTGCCTGGTACTTGCTGACATTCATATTTTTTATCATTATTCAGATAATTTTATGGAGAGTAGGCGAGGCTGTAGACTGTAAAACATTAGTGAAAATTGTAAAACATTTGACTGACTTTAATGTGTAAACATGTACTGAATAACTAGATAGGAAAGCATCATATGTCCTTATACTAGCCAGGATGTATGATATTAGTCACTAAGCACCAAGCTAGTGGTGACACAGGCAATGTGTGACTAGGGCAAGTTGAATATTTAGACCAAAGTGCTGTTCTTCTTAACCATAAAGGGATGTAGAGTGTCTGTATGTTTATGCATATTCATGTGTGTGTGTGTGTGTGTATGTGTGTGTGTGTGTTGTCTTTGTTCATTTACAGTACCGTATGTTCATGGGTGCACATGTGTGTTCCTGTACATAAGCATGACAGTATGTGTGACTGTCATACATGTGTGTCCTGATCCCTTTTTCCTTGTGTGTGAGATAACTCCCTTTACCTCTCTGTCGAGAGGTCTGTGTGTGTTGCAAGGGGGTCACGGGGGCTGGTCGTCTGTACAGGAGGACAGCACAGACAACACGCCTTCACACCTTGAAAGTCATCCCATTCGCCCTTGTGGATGTGACCCAAATGACACCGTATTCCCTGTTTTGTTGCATTACTTGGACCAGAGTAGTACGGGCTATGCTCAGAAGTAGTGGACTATGAAGGTCATGTCCTCTTATGATCTTCACTCGGCACAACCAGATGAAGACTGGCCACCTTTTAGAGTCTGTGTCATCGCTAAGGTTCGCTAGTATCAACCCTGCTAGGGAGTTTCCCTTAGCCAGTGTGCATCAATTCTTGTTGCTGCTTGCTCTTTGCGGTTTCAGGCCGGGTGTCTGTAATAGCGATTGGTTACAACTGCTGATGTTAAAAGTGCTTTATAAAATACATTAGAAATTTGATTGAAAGGAAGCCATTTTTAATTATGGTTCTGTATTTCACAAGAACAGGCTCACCCATTACACTACTACAGGCTGCAAACAAAAAATATCAACTGTTACAATAATTTCCCTCAGATATTAAAAGGACAGCCTAAACATCTCCAACACTACTCATCTAACCTTAGCCCCCTACAGAACAAATAAATAAATAAATACAAGGACATTACATTATTTGGAGTGGAGTGGTGGTAGATGGGATTGGAGTGTGTGAAGGAATGGACAGCATTTAAAAAATAAATTTAATTACTTCAGCATCATGTACTTGTGGATTTATTCCCCTGTCAAATAGTGCTCTGCCCCAATGCTTTATGGGTCTAATATAAATCACGAATCATGCAAGGAGAGAAGAGGGGACAACAACAGAGAACACATTATGTTCACTTGTGTATGCTAAAGGCACATAGCTCTATCCATTTATTAATACAGTAATGCATCCTTCCACCATTCCAAATAGACTTTCCTTTACTGGCTATGTATGAGAGACTACCAATACTCTTTTATATCCTGAATATGCTTAATAAATTTTATGCTGCCATGGTCTCTGGATTCACTTTTAATACATACAGGTCCAAGGCGCAAAATTCCATGAGTACAGCTAACATTATGCAATTGTTTTAAGATTAATTTTGTGTAGATTATTTTGATATGGAGTCATAGTTTTCCCAAATAAATTATGGGAAGTTATTCGATACGACTATGAAAGTACCGTTAGTGTTGCTGTGCATTAAAGCAGAGATAAACATTACTTTTGCTTCATTGTCCATTTTCCCACAGCATGCTGTTCTTAAACTTACCATTGTACATCAGCCTGTGGGTGTCCAAAAGCAAAAGCAAAACCAGACTGCACTAAATACGGAACATATTATTTTTGTATTTTTTTATCTCCAACCGGTAATTATTAAAGGGGTAAAATATACGATTTTTACTGTACTACTAGCATAAAAATAAGCAAAAATAACCAGCTGACATCTGAAGTTAGTGTTTTATGTTATAAAAATCCAAATGAATAAATAATAAATAAATCAAAGTGACAGACATCTTTCGCATTTAAACTTTCTTTCTGGTCCGTCAATCAGTTTACAATGATTTGTAATCTCCTTGAACTTACTTCAGAAACCTACACCACCCTGGACTAGCTAGCACTATATCGGTCGAGTTTGGTAAAGGAAGGCTTTATACATTGTTTAGAGGCAGGGCTCTACAAAGTGCCCCTTTAAGTAATTCATTCGTAAGTGCACCTGATGCACTTACGAAGATTTTTGACTCCTTAGCTTAGCTTTCAGTTGATAACATGGCTTGAGGGCATCTTATAGCAAAACTAAACACATCCATATGTTCCACAGACTCTCTCTATTTGAATGCAATCACTTATGCCCCAAGAAATGTGGTCACTGCGATTGTCCATGTAATAAGACCACCACTACTGGTGATCCTGGACAGATCGGCTATATCTAAGGCTCTGTGGGACTCAGCGATAACCAGCATGTTCCCCTGGCTCTCCTCTTTCCAAGACATGTTTTGGAATTAGTGCCAAAAAGACCATAAAGCATGTTCACACCTAGTTTTTGGAGGGTAAATGTCTTCCTGTGAAATGTAGAAAGCTTGATTGTTATTTTATGTGGGTAATGGCTTCTCTCTTGTGACCCAATCTCACAGCTAAGAATTGTGGAGAATTGTGCTATGCAGGGAGTGCCTAGTTCCTGTCAGAAATTCCTCCTGCTCCTTTAAGGTTGCACTGGCCTCCTACTAGTCTCTTTGACGAGATGCATCCTTGCCCCCTCAATTTTTGAGGGACATTCAAACCTTTGCAGTGTTCTGGTGCCGTCTTGCATCGACATCTTGATAATGGGTTCATATGCCTCTTTTGATCTGTATCTTTCAACAATAACACCACATAAATGTTTTGTTAACCCCTTGTTGACTATATCTGCAATATGCAAATAAGATACTTTAATGGAAATCCTACAGGAACAACTGATTTTATTTTGGGCAACTCAAATAACTTTAATGACTGTAAGTGGATGGCAAATTTTATTTGTACATCATTTGGGATGTCATTGGTTAAACACAATTACATCCCGAATTAAATACAAGACCCAATTATTTAAATATCATAAGTTAAATGAAAAAGATATGGCATGCTTTGTCTTAATTTGTGTTTTATGGTGGATATTCCATTTTAAAGGTTAACAAGTGTAAGAAATTCTGCCATTTCGTATTGTGGTTGAAATAATGATCGTGTACCCGGTCCTCAAGGGAGAGAGTCATTCAATTATTTATTGCAGCATTTGATGGTCTATTGTTCATGATGTTACAGACTCGATCTTACAACCTCGATCTCAAAGAACAACAGAATACACAACACATTCGTACAATTCTAAAAAAGGAACAAGTCCAATTCTACGTTTTGAACAGTTTTTCTAGTGAAAAAAATATTTTTCTTAAAAAGGACTGTGCTGGAGAGCCTTCTATATTGATACATATATAATCCAAAACACTGATTGGTAGAAGTGCATCAGGGTTTTCACATTTAAAACATCAGCGTGAAAAACAAGCCAGTTTAGACAAAAATACTTGAAGCAGTAGAACATCAGACTAGCACTCTCTTTGTAATACTTCTATTTGCTACTGGGGAAGATTTAGCTCAATGAATTTACCAGATGGCCCATGCTGTTTAAAATGTTCTATCAGTCTCACATTCTATGTTCTCTGTCACTGCTCTTGTACATTTGCTCTAGGGTAAATGGATTAACTATCAAGAAAGTGTTTTTGTACATGTTTGTGCATGTTAGAGCTAAGTTAAAGCTTTCTGTAGTTGGTTCGCTTTGGCGACAACCAAATAGTACTTTAACTATTTCTTCATTGGGATGCCCACCATTGTGCACCTATTTAATGTCCTGATTATTAATGTTAGCAATTATACATTTGTGTGTTAAAAACTGAACATTCCCCCAAAACAGTTTGAAATTAGCAATTGTGGATTCCTCTGTCGAATTGTCTTTATCTGTATTTGTCTGTTCATAAAATACCAGAAATTCCAAAATGTTTTGTAAACACATTGACCGTCTCGCTAACAAAATTATGATAAAAAAATATGCTAAAACCAGTATGCTGGTTTGTTTCACCTAAATGTGTTGCACATATAGTACTTGATCTACACGTGAATGCACTGTAGCTTTAACATATTGTTTGTAAAGAGACAGACAGGATAGTGAGCTCATCTGTTGTTGTCGGTAAAACCTCAACTTTCTGACATTGATATCGGTAAAGCTGATATCCATGTCCATAAACTGTATTGTTTTTGCGGTTATTATACTCACTAAAGAGCTCATTGAAATGGGGTGTGTACATATTTTTCAAATGCAATGGGATGGTCATGCATATATATTTGGTAATTTCAGGGGGAGCTTTTTTGAAAATCTGTTTCAGAAAACTCCTACATCTTTGTCCCCGTAAGCAATGGATTATGGTCATTGGAATTAATTACCAAGGGTTCTCCACTATACTAAATTGAGTATTTTTCGAATGAAAATAACTCCCTAAAGTCCAACGTCCCTATTCATTAGTTCCACAGTGCTTTTTATGAATTATTTCATTTGTCTCTAGAGAAACAGTCGGTTGTTATAATAACACTTAAAAAACACTGAAAAGAAGTCCAAGTAATGAAACGATGTGGGTTATATCTCTTATAGTATAATTAAAAAATAACAGCCCTTTTGGTTAATCCCTTTACACTAGTGTTTGTGTGTATTTCTGTGTGTCTGTGTGTGTGTGTGTGTGTCAGGCTATTAGTCTCTGTTAAGATTGTTGCTTGTTTCCTGATCCTGACGCCCAATGAGGTGAGTTGTAGATGTTTGTCACATTAGAGTGTGTGAGCGATGACTACTCTCCCAGTATAGACTCCCACCTGTGCCCTGTGACAGGAGCTGTCTCATGACATGACAGGCCTGGATGCCTGCTGCTGTCACTGACACACACACACACACACACACACACACATACCCATGTATGCAAGAACACATGCACATTCCTATATGCACACAACAGCACACTCACTCTCCCCCTTTTGACCTGGGCCCATATGGATTTAGTCCAAGGTACTGGGTGTCATATTGGCCAATATGGATTTGGTCCAAGGAAAGAAATATAGCGTGTCATTTTTCACAGAGCCATAGATAGGTCATAAATCTATTTCTCCATTCTACCTTGAGAAAACACATAAACAAACTTGAAACATCCACATCATTTTAGTTACTAACAGAAACACTTCCAAAGGGACAGCCTCTCACACCTAATTCAGTTCGGGTACCTGTGCATAGAGTGGGACTGATTCTGTTTTAGCACCATGGCGTCATGTGGCTAGAGGGGAGTCGCTCTTGATTTTATGGCCCCATGCTGGATGTCCACCCGTGGCTCTCTGCCCCAGGCACACTACCCCCAGCACAACTACCTGCACTGTTGCACAGACGCCTTCTGTGTTAGTGTGTATGAGCTTTGAACTCACATTTTGTTTTATAACATGCAACTCTGTATGTCTTCTTGTTGGACACAGGTTGCAAGTATTATCTCTGCCTTTCCCCTAAGTAAAACATTGAAATTAAAGGTGATATTTAACGTTAAAAACCTTGTGGTTTGAATCCTGAATGCTGATTGGCTAATCATGTTTGAAGACTTTGTGCCACTTCAACCTTGTCTCTATACTTTAAAATAATGGGCTGCAATAATCACATGATTTGCAGCCCACTTCTCATCAGAAAACCATTGGTCCAGGTTAGATTTACAAACCTCAGCGCTCTTATCAGAAAACCACTGGTCCGGGTTAGATTTACAAACCTACAAATAATCACATGATTTGTTATTGATCAGCTTTAACTCAAATTGGACAATATAGCCTGAAAATATATGCAACAATATAGCCTCAAAAAATATTTTAATGAGCCAGAAACAACGATACAATGCACCCACTATTGGTGAACATGTTTTTGGTGTGTTGTGTCATGTTAGGTGTACAGTAGTTGCAGTACATTTGAATTACAGCAATACTTCCCTGCTTGTACCATTTTCCCACAATGCACTATAATTGAGTATGTTCTAGAGCTTTATTCGCCAGGTATGTGTACACATACAAGGAATTTGACTCTGGATTAAACAGACTCACAATGTGCTTACTCTTAAATGACTTAAACAAAGGACACTCAACTAGAGTCACTGACTGCAATATACAGTACACATAAATACACAAAATGAAGCAAACAAAAACATAGTAAGACTGGTGAGACAGTAATGCAATGAGCAGGGTATAAAGCGTGCTGGAAATGAATATTATTTTGCAGATATTATTATTTACATACTGACAGTGGGATTCTAGTATGATCATTTCACAATACTGTTGATAATGCCCCAAATTATTGTATAAATTACAGTTTACTTATATTGTGTAAATATTCCATTCTCGGTTTTACAACACTGAGTTTTTGCCAGCCCATTTAGACCTAGCAGAGATTATTTACATCTTTGTGCTGAGGGGGTTGGAGAATATGTAAATGAGCTGGAGCGAGGACCTGCTGCTCTCCAGTGTTGTGTTCCTACACAGATCACTTGAGTTCTGCATATTAATAGCAACATTAACCAGATCCATTATGTTTTGGGAAAACACCAACCCTCTGATCTTTACTCTTTCAGGGACCACACTGACCAACAGTCAGACACAGCCACGCTGTCCTGTAGTGTCAAAAATACATACACCGAAAAGCACACACATGCATTCACATGCAATTCACACTGATCCAAAATCAGATTGTGGCTATGAAATATCGTACTAAAAAGCCCTTGACTGACGTGTCACCGCTACCCTATTGTGCTCCTCCACAACGTTGGTCTACAGAACAAAAATTGAATGCATTTGGTCCACGCGTGACGTACGAAAAACACACGGATTGCTGCCCCATGGAAAATACTATACATACTGTACATCTGAATTCCAATTACAGGAACACTGTCCTTATTGCCAAGGCCACTTCATTAAAATACAGATTGTAAACATGGGGTCATGACCTCTGCCATATGCATCTCTGAACGAGGCAACCTCTTTCCTAGATTGAATCATGAAAGTGATTGATTGGAATCAAAACCCGGAAAAGTCATTTAATCTAAATCAATAGAGCGCCATGAGCCAATCAATAGACTCTTGGGCCATGATTGGCTCCTGTTGTATGTTTCCTAGTCATTTCTTATGTAGGAAGGCGATAGGATTGCAATAATGATATTGACTGAAGGATTCAGCTTTATTTCATCTGGGTAACCAAAAATATAAATAATTGGACTAACCAAGGTCTTTTAACAAGACATTTGAACAAACAGGAGTTGCTCAATCAGTGATTTTCTCTCTGAAAGAGAGTGCAAAAGAAGGGAGAAAATAACCTACTTCGTTAATGATTATCACATTTTGCTTACGTGTAGCTTTGCTGTTTCCCCACAGAGCTAATAAAATGTACTATTCCCCCATCTGCTTGCCTTCTCTTCACTGCTTTGTGGCTAGACCTTAAGAGTTTATTTTCCTGTTTTTTTCCATCCCTTCCTATCGCTCCTCTGCCTGTGAATGAGAGCAGATGTGAGTGGAGGGCAGGTGTGATGGATGAAAGGGGTGGAGGGAGAGGAGGGTTACTGGCTTGCTGGTCCTTCAGTCAGCCCAGAGAGAGAGGGAAAATTGGGCTGGCCTGAGATAAGATAGCACTGACCTTTAGAGAGCTACCATGTAGGAAAATAAGGTTGCATTTTCAAGTTTCTGAACTTTACTGGGAATTGGTTGGTCACTGGTCACGGGCCCTGAATTTAATCGTTGTGTGGTAATGATTTTGATGGGATTCATTTGTTATGCTTTTAGCCTCTATTTCTCCTATATCGTTGTTAAGCCTTAGCTTCTTAAATCATTATTCTACCCTGAGTTGACTTGAACTCTTATATGATCAATCCTTGGGAAATTTCCATTTGAATTAAATGACATGTATATTTCAGTGGTACATCCACAGTGCCTTGTCCATAGCTCTGTTGTTTTGATTAAAATGTGCATCTGCCCTTTGTTGTGGACCAGCTGTAATCCCCATAAGGACATCAGAAGGTCTCGGTGACAGGTCTTGTTCACATAGACTGATGTAACTCAAACTAATGTCACTGGCTGTTGTTGACACTGCTGGAAGACCTCTTTGCTTAAGCAGAGGAGGAAAACTGTCAGTGTTAGTCGCTCCCATCCCAGGAGGTGGTCTCCTCTGCTTTATTAACGTATAACGTATAAATGTATTTTCTCTCCGCCACTGCCGTCATTAGCTGAACAGTTAGTGGAAGGTGGATGTTGGTGAGTTTGGTTTGTCGTTCAACACTCTCTAGAACGGGAAAGGTGGTCGGGTGGGAGGGCATATGCAGGCACAACCAATCGTTCGTGACCTGCCGAAGAAGCCCTGCCTCTTTTTGTACTTTCAACCCTGGGCATGTTTTCAGCAGGACATCCCTGTTTATTTCTCTCTCTCTCTCTCTATCTTGCTTGCTCTCTCTCCCCCTCCCTCTGGCGTGGGTGGAGAACTGTGTTGTATGCCATGCCAGGCCATGCAGCGCCCTTTGGAACACAGCCCATCTGCTGGAGAGAAAACATGTATCAGCAAGGAACAGCTGACACTTACACTCTTACTTATTTAGCAAAACGTCACATAAAAAAAACATGGAGATACACTTGTTAAATTGCAGGCATTTTCATGAGAGAAATGACCATAACTACATATTAATAGCGTCAATGGCACAACAAAGGAAAAACACTGAAATGAAATAGGTTTTTGGGAACCAGGACCATCCGACAACATAATAAATCAGTTTAGTGCAATACTAAATCCACAGTATAATATCTACAGCAAGAACTACATATTGACATAAAAATACCTCAGTGGCTCGTTAAAGAGACAGTTTATTGGCTGAATCATATAAAATGTCATGCATTGACACCAATGACTTTCAAGTTAATGTGCTTGCAAATTTGGAGTTAGGATGCTTTTCATGTGTATCTGCATACCATTTAAATACGGAGTGCTTTACGTTGCTTCCATAAGGGCTTATCAACACCTTTTTATCTGCATCTTACTTTCCTCTCGTCCCCACATATCCTCTCTGACAATGTTTACACAAAACAACCTTTTCTCTTTATCCCTACAGATCCTGCTTTCATTCCTGTTTGATTTCCTGATTCGTTTTACCACTCAGGCAAATACAGTCCCGCCTTGTACTGAGAGCTACAGGGCATTGCTGGTAGGCACACTCAAATACTGCAGGGAAAGGGTGTGCATCAAACGTGACTAGCTCTCAATGTGGGCATATTTGAATGAATAGGGATCCACAGTATCAAGCTTGTGAAACTTGTTGTTTACACTGATGAATTACTGTCAGCCATTGTATCAATGTCTCCAAGATGGTAGGATGGATCCACGAGTGGGTTGTAGCAGATTCCTTCTGGGTCACATTCCCAACAAAAGTTGTGCCTTTGGTCACCAGAATACTTAAGACCTATGTTCAGTAAACTCAGTCAAATAAATCAAACCAAAATATAACCAAAACCATTGTTAGCTACTCTGAATTCTACAATTTGAATGCTATGAAAAGTATTTTTGACATGTACTGAGGTTGATGTTGATGTTTGCTCTTTAATTGCCCCCTTCAAATCATTATTTAAGAGAATGAAGGAAATCAGAAGAAGAACAAGGTTGACATTTACAACCTTGGTGGATTGGCGCTTTTTCCACTAATCATATTCCCAGCAATCAATCATGTCCACATGTGCATTACCCGACTCACATATAGAATTCATTGAGCTAACAAACCTCAACCCTCTTATCAGAAAACCACTGGTCCAGGTTGCATTTACAAACTGCAGCCCACTTCTCATCAGAAAACCATTGGTCCAGGTTAGATTTACAAACCTCAGCGCTCTTATCAGAAAACCACTGGTCCGGGTTAGATTTACAAACCTCAGCCCTCTTCTCATCAGAAAACCCCTGGTCCAGGTTGGATTAACATTGGGGTTTAACCTCAACGAATCAGGAAATCAAACAGGAATGAAAGCAGGATCTGTAGGGATCCCTGTCTTATGAGGTATCTGTTGAGGCACATTGTGATCCTGTCCCTGTCTTATGAGGTATCTGCTGAGGACACATTGTGATCCAGTCCCTGTCTTATGAGGTATCTGCTGAGGACACATTGTGATCCTGTCCCTGTCTTATGAGGTATCTGTTGAGGACACATTGTGATCCTGTCCCTGCCTTATGAGGTATCAGTTGAGGACAAAGCGTGATCCTGTCCCTGTCTTCTGAGGTATCTGTTGAGGACAAAGCGTGATCCTGTCCCTGTCTTCTGAGGTATCTGTTGAGGACAAAGCGTGATCCGGTCCCTGTCTTATGAGGTATCTGTTGAGGACACATTGTGATCCTGTCCCTGTCTCACTCCAATGTTAAGAATCATTTCCATTCAGAAGAGGAGGTTAAGACATGAATGTGAATACAATCCACTGCCTCCAATTATGATGTAATATGATAATCATTGGGATGAATCAACATTGGCCTGTTTTAGGTGTCACTAAGGGATTAGGACTAGGAAATGGGGGAAGGATTTGCCTGTGACACAACAACAATGTTGACTGATGATGGGCAAAGCAGGAAATCTAAACCCACTGATACCATATTGCCTTTATCTGAGTGTGCGTGTGTGTGCATGTGTGTGCGTCTGTGCGTGTATGTAACACGAGATGGGAGGTTTTGTTGACATGCTCATCCTGTCGATGCTGGTAGAGACCAGAGCAGATGGTCACAGCAGGACATAGACAATGTATATGGTATATACAGCTTATACAAATTGTGTGCGTGCGTGCGTGCATATGTAGGTGTGTGTGCACGTGCATGCGTGCGACTTATCGGACCAGGCAATCTTTTCCAACACTACCCATTGTAGGTGCTTTCGACGGTGGACAGGGGTCATCGTGGGCACGCTGACCAGACTGTGACTACGCAGCCCCCATACGCAGCAGGGTGCAATGCATTGTGTGTTGTGACACATTCCTCCCGTAACCATCATTCTTTTTTTTGGACTTGTGCCACAGTAGACCTTGTGGGTTCGGATGGGATAGCCTGATCCTTGGGCGCTTAACTCCCTGTCACTGGTTTGTGGTTTGTCCCTAGAACACTGTCGGTAGGTACTCCCCACTGCTGACCTTGAACACCCGACATGCAGTGCAGTTTCAGAGGTGTTCTGATCCAATCGTCTGGCCTTAATAAATTAGCCCTTGTCAAAGTCAATCAGGTCTGCGCACCTGCCCATTTCTTCTAAGAACTGACTGTTTATTTACCATCAAATCTACCCAGGTATTGACTTGTGTCCATGCTTAGAGATTACCAATGTTATTTCCTTTACCTGTGAGTGGTCATAATATTTTGGCTCATCAGTGTATGGATAAATATACACAAATATACGGTGCAGCCTTCTCTGGGCCCAAGCTCATTTAAGGTGGACTGAGGTGATGTGCAAAACTGTCCTGTGATCTAACTAATCAGAATTAGAATTTTTTTGGGAATCATGGAAGCCAGACTGAAGAGGAAAGGGACCATGTGGCTTGTCATTAGCGCACAGTTCAAAAGCTAGTGTCTGAGATGGTATGGGGGTGCATTAGTGCACATTACATGGGTGACTTGCACATCTGTGAAGGCACCATTAATGCTGAAAAATATATACAGGTTTTGGAGCAATATATACTGCCATCCAGACCACATTCTGCATGTATTACAACAGCATAGACCCGTTGTAAATGAGACTGCTGTCCAGACATGTCACACATTGAAAAAATTTGGAGCATTATGAAATAAACAATACAACCAATTTATTATGTATTTAGAGAGAATGAGATGTGTAGAGGGGTGGTGGAGAGAGAGAGAAAGAGAGAGGGATATAGATAGGGAGAGGTGGGGCGATGCATGTAGACAGACGAAGGGAAAGGGAAAGACAGTCAACAGAGGCCAAGCAAGAGATTTCATGGTTGATTACATTCAACTCAAGTCACCATGTTCCCTTCTCTTAATGTCAAGGGCCAATAAGCCACGTGTGTCTCTGTCTAGACCCCTGCGCTAACAGTACAGTTTGTGTCACAGTGTCAGCCCACGGTCACAGACAACCGAGAGAGCAGGAATTGACGCTCATGTAAAATTTACTTCAGTAACTCATACTAGTCACTAATTTCTTCTCTTAGTCAGCGGCTAGTTGGAAGTTGAATAAAGTTGTTCCTAACCACAGATCTATGATCAGAATAGTTTACGACAAAGTCTTATCGGTAGAGGGATTATCTACAAGACCCTAGATCAGTAGAAAAGCATGCTCTCACTCATTCAAACTGCTCTCCTCAGCAGAGATACAAGACTTGCAAGGGGCAGGGCCACCAACGCTGTGCTGACCAATTAGATCAAGGGGTGGATGAGCCTTTTTTTCACCCAGCAACAAGCCTCGAGGGTCTCCTATTGCACAACGATGCTCAGGTGGGTATTTGGAGCAGTCTGTGGCTTGCATGGCTGTGTCTGTCAGTGTGGTATTCAATTTGTCCCTATCTTGATGAGTGACTCATCGCTGCATGTTGAATTTTATGACTTTGTCCCTGAAAGTCAATGTTGAAACCAGACTTGTGTGTATTTAACCTTTCCTTTTAAAAATGCTTTGCTTTCCCCTCAAACTGGTCTGAGAATGCTTTGGATAATGGTTAGCAGGAGAGTTGTGAAAATTAATCTGAATACTGAGTCCTTTGATGGAAAGTTGATGGAGAGTGGAGTAACAATACAGCAATATTTGTTTTGTGAAAACCGTGTTGACACTACAAGTGTCATACCAACTGAAAATGTCAGATGCAGAGAGAGAATGAGGGGGAGTACATTTATGCGTTTGTGGTTGTGTGTGTGTTTGTGTGTGTGTTTTTGTTTAACAGATCAAATAAGTTTTACAATTAGAGTAACTTTCAGGTTCAAGCATTAAGGGTTAGGTTCAAGGCTAGGCATTAGGGCTTAGGTTTAAAGCTAGGCATTAGGGGTTAGGTTCAAGGCTAGGCATTAGGGGTTAGGTTTAAGGCTAGGTATTAGGGGTTAACTTTAAGGATAGGCATTAGGGGTTAGCTTTAAGGCTAGGCATTAGGTGTTAGGTTAAAGGATAGGCATTAGGGGTTAGCTTTAAGGATAGGCATTAGGGGTTAGCTTTAAGGCTAGGCATTAGGGGTTAGGTTCAAGGCTAGGCATTAGGGTTTAGGTTTAAGGCTAGGTATTAGGGGTTATGTTCAAGGCTAGGCATTATGGGTTAGGTTTAAGGCTAGACATTAGGGATTAGGTTTAAGGCTAGGCATTATGGGTTAGGTTTAAGGCTAGACATTAGGGTTTAGGTTTAAGGCTAGGCATTATGGGTTAGGTTTAAGGCTAGACATTAGGGTTTAGGTTTAAGGCTAGGCATTAGGGGTTAGGTTTAAGGCTAGGCATTTGGCTAGGTAAAGTTTAGCCATACATGTTAGGTTATTGAAGTTAAGGATGGAGATGGGTTAAAGGAAACATTAGGCAACATATATTTTGGTTTTTCTGGTCCTACAAGTACAGAATTACAAAGCTGTATGCGCATGCGTGCATGCCTAAGTTAAGCCAGGTTCTACATCATTGGTGTTTCAGTGTCTGCCTGCCTCATCTGTTGTCACATACTGCATTATTACAGTGTGTGCCTTTCAGGTATTGTTCCCAGTGTCCTTTGATATATACAGCCCTGTGTCTGGTCTGGTCCCAGCATACATGATACCTTTGGATTCTATATATTTCCATCTATCTGTCTGCCTGTGTCTGTCCATCATCTATCTTATCTACTGATATATATGAGGTGTGGCTATGTACTGTATACTCTTACTGCAATTTGCTGTTTATACATGTAATGCAAGGATTTGGGTTTGATTCCCATGAGGGGCCAAAACTTCTGAATAAGAATGTCTGGTAAATATCTTCACTGTAAACTGACATTTATATATTAAACTTTAAGCCTATGCTGCATTTTCAGCCTATGCCTGATAAACTGTGGCTCTTCTAAAACGTGGGTGAGCCTCGACCTTCAGATCACGAGTCCTCTGTGTTCTCTATTCTGCATGGCAGCACATTAACTCAGCAGCCATTCGTTTCTGTCCCTGACACCTCTGTTAATGCTAGGGCAGTTAATCAGTGAGAGGCTGGAGGCAGATTGACATCGTCAACTCATGCAATGAGGCTGAGTACACACTTCAAATACACAACCGTCATGTTACCACAAGGTAATTCTACTGATTACGCTGATCTTTTCTTCATCTTATTTTCATTATTCTCATGCAATTCCTCATGTCTTAATTTCCCTAGGAAGTAATCACAATCATAGTTTATCGACACAGTGAAGGTGAGTCATTATAAAACATAAACAAGTGTAGAAATGGTTGCTTGTTTTGATGAATCCGCCTCGTACTGTGGTAAATGAGAAGGGTCTACACCACATAGTGAACACTGTGAACACCGTAAACAACGTAGTTCTAAAATGGCTGTCTCTTTAGCTAATGAAATTGCTGTAATAAGGGAGAAATAAATGAAAACAAAACCACAAAAAATCACTGTTTTTATTGTTTCAGATAACACTCTAGAATGATTGAACATTCTGTGATCAAAGGTCTATGTCAAACAGTAGGACGAAACTATCAATAGCCTTCACCTTTCATCTAGCCTACTGCGCTACTGTAAACATCTTGGACATCTCCATTCTCCAACGTTTCTCATAGGTCAGAGGACGAGTAGTGGGGAGTGTGATCTGGTTATGTCGTAGGAGTAGTGATTAGCATAGAAGAGGTCCATGTTGCTGGATCCAGAGCCGGGCAACAGGCTGCCAGAGGGAAGAGAGAGGTGATCCAGTTGAGGCTGTACATGGGCATGTTTTAGATCCAATGACCCAGTGGAGGCTGTGCATGGGCACCTTCCAGATACAGTGATTTAGTGGAGGCACTACATGGACACGTTCCAGATAGAGTGATTCACTGGAGACCCTATACGGGCACGTTCCAGATACAGTGATTCAGTGGAGGCCCTATATAGGCACGTTCCAGATACAGTGATTCAGTGACGGCTGTGCATGGGCACGTTCCAGATACAGTGATTCAGTGGAGGTTGTGCATGGGCACTTTCCAAATACAGTAATTCAGTGGAGGCTGACAGTAATGAATGTGACATGGCTTGGCAACATCCAATTCCTCAGGCTCAGATGAACACTGTTGTAGTCATGTTCATTTGGCTGAATGTTGGGTTGGGTTTAATATCTTGAATCTTGCACATTCATATGAAGGGAGCTCCTGTTAGCCAATAGGTAATTTTGCCACATTCCGTTCTATAGGCGCAACGGAAAACTGTTACAAAATCATATGTTCACACGGCATATGTTTAGTTGTGTTTATCTTTAATGCAGCATATACACCCAAAGGGTTGGGTTATTAAATGGCATCTTTTATTATAATCCATTGTGTTTCTTCAGTTTGTTCAGAGGTAATTTTTTTTTATTTTTATGATTCACAAAATTTATTTGAGAAAAATAACTAAAT
>JACXGJ010013677.1:0-16021 GCA_016801105.1 Esox niger | reverse complement strand
CAGACGGCAGCAGTGTGAACAGACCATAGTCCTAGTCTACCAGACGGCAGCAGTGTGAACAGACCATAGTCCTAGTCTACCAGACGGCAGCAGTGTGAACAGACCATAGTCCTAGTCTACCAGACGGCAGCAGTGTGAACAGACCATAGTCCTAGTCTACCAGACGGCAGCAGTGTGAACAGACCATAGTCCTAGTCTAAAAGACGGCAGCAGTGTGAACGGACCGTAGCCTGGGTGTCTGTAGTCTTTGATGATGTTCCTTGCTCTCTTACAGTATTGTGTGTGATAGATGCCTTGCACGGAGGGGAGATGGCAGCCCTCTGGAGGGATGCTTTCCAAGCTGCACCTGTAGACATTGAGAAGGTGAGAGTTTTCACGGACTGACACGTGTCTCGAGCCTATTCTGCAGGTATAGTCGTTTTAGCTAGTTTTCACTGCTGACTTGGCTTGTCTGGACCAAACATACCGGATGTGAATATCGCCTAGACGTGCTGACCACTCAGTCACCACAGATTAACCAGACGGCTGTTCGGTTGACGACGGGCTTTTGTTCCTTTACATTTCATCTCTTATCCACTTACGTCAGGAGGTACATACATATTCACCAGCCCGTCTGCTCTCTCCCTCTTCCGTCATTTTGATGTAATGTAATTACTTTGGGTGCGATCATGTCTTACATTGGGAGTGTCACAGATGTCAGCAGCGGCCTGCTGTCGGTTTCTATTCGTCACTTGTTTATGTGCAGGTTTGTCAGTTAGCACCTTTAGCTCTATTATTGCACAGTGCCACTGGCATCAGCAGCATCACACATCATTTACTACACTACAATGAATTATGCATCAGTCTCTGTGCAGGGAATCGCTACGAAACGTGCGAGCGTGCGTGCGCGCGCGCGTGTTGCAGGCCAAGCCACCGGAGACAAGAGACACAGACTACGGTGAAGGAATAGTAATGATGGGTTTCGGCCGCAGGTCCGTTGAGCTCATGCCAAGGAGCCGCTGAATGGCTGAAACTGATTGGGTTGAAGGGCGTACTGGACTGTGCGTTAACGCCGGATAACGCGCGACACATCAGCACGGGAGGATTTCCACAGGACACGTTTCAATTCGTTAATGCACGAATACATTTCCAATGGTGAACATGTCTGATCAAGCGGTAAAAGATTAGGGGCTTTAGGCGTTCAATTGAGGAAAAAATAGGAATGTTGTTTCCGCTCCACAAATAGATCTGGTGTTCCGGTTGTTTTTTCCAAAGAACACATAACCGTCGGTGATTGTCCCTTGAGTGTTTGCTGTTTGATAAATACCCAGATCTTCGCTACGTTCCAAACGCCATCCTAGCCCCTACACTGTGCACTTTGTTCCCCCAGGGTCCTGTGGCAATAGGTTTCTGTTTGGGACGTATCCCAGGGTTTTCTCAGTCAAGGACGTGGAGGTGCTCGGCTCCCAGGGATGTGAACAGAGGACGTTGGTGCTGGACACGTTTGGCGTCTGAGAGGTCATCTTCACATTGGTGGAGGACAATGTCTCCGTCTGTATACATGTGTTTCTATACCTGTGTGTGTTTCTCTACCTGTGTGTGTTTCTCTCTACCTGTGTGTGTTCTCTCTACCTGTGTGTGTTCTCTCTACCTGTGTGTGTGGCTCTATACCTGTCTTTTCATCCGTTTCTGTGTCAGTTATTTAAAAGAAAATATTCATTTGTTGTTTTTGCAATTCATTATTTTAAATTGTAGTTCTAAAATGTCCTCTCTATTTAAATGAAATTTAGGCAAATTGGTTTTATTAGCATGGGAATGTTTGTGTAAAAAAAGTAAAAGGAATAGTTTGAAATTACACATTGAAAAGCTTAAAAAGGATAAAGAAATGTCAAGGATTATAAGCTATGCACAGACTTGTGAATTGTGGGAAGTATAATTGGCAAGGTGGATTTTATTTTGTTTTTTTACAATGTTTGTTTCAGTGATTGCCCTTTTGTAATGGCAGTGGGTCACAGTTATTTTGCACATTGTGATGTTTTGCATAAGAGATATGGGAGTTTGAAATGCTTTTCTACTTATTTGTTTCTCTATGTAGACTGTGGAAAAACTGACTGTGTCTGTAATATGGTTGTAGACTGTGGGTAAACTGACTGTGTCTGTAATATGGTTGTAGACTTGTGGGTAAACTGACAGTGTCTGTAATATGGTTGCGCATTTTGCAGCTCCCTTTTGACCTAATTTCACTTAAAATGATAAATGTTCAGCATTCTAAGAAGGAAACTCTCCCAATCTGCTACCACATAACTCCCATTTGGGTGGGGTATAGGACCAGTTTGTACCAAACTCCACCGCAATTATGAACTGAAACATGACAATTATGAATGAGGTGAATGATAACAGTCAGCAGTGGGAATGAGGCCAAATCTGTAGTTTTGCCATTAGACCACAGAGCTTCACGTCGCGTTTCAAAGGGAGAAGAAGATGTTTACGACCCATCTCAATGAGGTGGAGAGGTTCATGATCCGTCTCAGAGAGGTGGCGAGGTTCATGGCCTGTATCAAATAGAGGTGGAGAGGTTCACAACACATCTCAGAGAGGTTGAGATGTTCATGACCCATCTCAGAGAGGTGGAGAGGTTCATGGCCCGTATCAAAGAGAGGTGGAGAGGTTCATGACCCATCTAAGAGAGGTGGAGAGGTTCATGACACATCTCAAAGAGGTGGAGAGGTTCATGATCCGTCTCAGAGAGGTGGCGAGGTTCATGGCCTGTATCAAATAGAGGTGGAGAGGTTCACGACACATCTCAGAGAGGTTGAGAGGTTCATGACCGATCTCAGAGAGGTGGAGAGGTTCATGGCCAGTATCAAAGAGAGGTGGAGAGGTTCATGACCCATCTCAGAGAGGTGGAGAGGTTCATGACACATCTCAAAGAGGTGGATAGGTTCACAGCCCGTATCAAAGGTCCTACCCTACCTGGCTTTTGGATTGCTGTCTTCGGCCCAGCTGACAGAAAGAACTGATTAACTACCAATTGTTTCCCATGAGCACAATTTAGTTTAGAGCGTTATTCACAGTAGGGCCAAAATGCATTCTTACTTTCGTTTAATCATATCTACAAACACGTTAGACTGCAATGTTATATTTCCTTGGGCATGCTGATTTAACTGCGTCTTTACTGTAAACACACTAAAGAGTGTCTACTGAAAGGTTTGTCTTTACTGTAAACACACTAAACAATGTCTACTGAAAGGTTTGTCTTTACTGTAAACACCCTAAATAAGTGTCTACTGAAAGGTTTTAGAATATCATTTGTGCCGTAGTGGCTGAGGAACCAGTCTTGAACCAATCTCTTTAAAATCATCTGTGCACTACCAGTCATTGCCAAATAAAACTATAGCACATAACATGGATTCCAAGGACTGAAATCTTAGTTAATATTTTTTATGTACCCAGAATAAAATTTTCTCTGGCACAAAAAAAAGTATTTCTACTCTGAAATGAGGACGAAGCGGTCCTGTAGGCCTCCTGGTCTTCTGTTCTGGAAAGTGAAGCTGCCATTTATTGCACCTGAAGGTGACAGTCTGTTTGGGTTGTGCCAGCAGCTGTAGGGTGACCATCAGCATTCATTTGAAATGCTTCCGGACCGTTCTTCTGAGGTGTGTGAGGCACACATTTATTTGTCAGTGGAGCTTTCCCCGAAAGCTTTTACCTGTAGTCTTTGCGGGAAATGCAGCTCCCACAACGTGTTCATTATCAGCCTGGGCTGTCGACTCAATGCAGGTGGCAAACTGGTTCAGCCTCCCCCACCCAACCCAATTAGTCGTCTTGCCATTTCTGGAGCGAGTATTAATTAGTGACCAGTGTCTGGGGATATGCACAGTAGCTAATTTTAATGAGATGTCTGACCTTTTGTTTGCTACTGAACTGGAGAGTGGGTGAAATGGAAGGAAACTCTTATGACCCAAGGGACCAGAGGGATTACTTACTAACAGTGTGACGTTATGCCACACTACAAAAAGATTTACACAATAGCATAAAAGAGGCTTCAAATAAGTTGTTTAAAAGTTATGGCCAAGTTAGGCATCCAGAGTTTGGCCAATGTAACAAAGACTGTTGGTCGATTAGGTAGGACAACAGCAACAGCAAGCAAGGTAGGTGAAGAGTTCCAATTTACCCACCGTCACAACTACTCCACTGTGGAATCAACACTCTGAGTGTTAAAAGTGGATCTATATAAACACTGGACCGATATTTGCATAGATGTTACAAGTTTTACTGCAGTGTTTGATTTCCTGCTGCTGCTCCTGCCTGTGTATAACTGTGACAGTTTTGGGTCTGCTATTTCCAGCGTGAGATCCTAGCCTGCCTTTTGGAGTTGTGGTCGTATTTCCTGGTTTTATATTGTCCTTCCTTACCCTCTGCTGTTGTTTTGCCTGCCTTGGCTTTGACCATCTCCCGCCACTCAATTGGGGAGTATACAGATCAGGATTTCCTGCTGTGTGTTGTATAGATGGTTCAGTCGGTCGGTCAGTGGGGTGGGTTTCATTATCAGTCCTTTTCCTCTCATGGTTGTGGTCTCGGATAGGTTCACCATTCGGGTCAGTTTTCTCTAGACGGAGCAGGGACTTGGCGCTCAGCTCGACAACAAGTCCCTGTCTCAGAGTTGATATCTGTTAACCATGTCAAACAGCACAAACCTCACAGGACACTTTATACGTATGTTTGGTCCAATGCACTCTAATTTCATAGACCAAAAGATAGACTAGACAACCACTTCCATAATGGAAGCAAAATGTTCAAGCAATAGATAGTGTTGGCTATATTTTGAGGCGATACTTTTATCATTGAAAGAACATACAAACACAAAGCACAAACACATATGAAAACAAGAACCTGCAGTTCAGCATGATGGGAAATATGATAATGAACAGCCTGGTTTTAAGTGATATGGATGAGCTTCCGCGTCTGTTAGGATGAAATCAGGCCCTGAAACTGAAATCTTCCTAATATATTTGGTATAGTTTTGAAATGTTTATATTTGAAGAACACATGATAACTTAAGCCTGAATTAAGCAAGGGCCATAGGACCGAAATTGTACGTTACTCTTAGTACCAAATACATTCATGGGTGATGACAAAATGTCTCATGCACAACAAGGCGGACTGGCTTAATAGTCCTTACGTGGAACCATTTCAGTGTATATCTACATAAGTGATCCAGTGTACATTCACAAAACTGATCCAGTGTACATTCACATAACTGATCCAGTGTATCATATCATATCCAGTGTATATTCACATAACTGATCCAGTGTACATTTACATAACTAATTCAGCATATATTCAGTGGGTCTACTTTAAAAGTGAACAATTTGCTGGGTAGTGTCAGCGTCATCATTCAAAGAGAGACAGAACAAAACTGTAAAGTAACAATAACCAGAGATTTTTATTCAAAGAGTTCAATCATAACAAGCCAAGGCCCAACAGGACTCACCATGACATGCAACAATGGCCAACTGACAGGCACCAGGGACACTAAATAGGGAGGTGGCGAGGAGATAACGAGACACAGGTGAAATCAATTAACTCCATTAAAACAACACTGACATAGAAATGGAATGACTAGAATCTAAACTCACTCAATATAGAAATATGACAACCATCATGGCTGTTAAAGTTGAAGTCAGAATCATCACTCTGACTACGCTTTTCCTTAAGAGAGATCAGGTACATAGGCGGGTGGGTACATGTGATTAGTGATACAGCAGCTCAGAACATTCCAGTTCATTTTCTTTTTGAGCTGACCAGCCTGGGAGGGCAGGAGAGAGGGTGAGAAAAAGAGTGTGTGAGAGAGGTGAAAGGGGGGAGGGGGTGAGAGAGGGGGTTAGAGGGAGCGAGAGAGGGGAAATATGGCAGTCAATAATTGAAGAGTATTACAGTCAAGGTCGACTTGACAGAGACATATCTTATAACACACACACACACACACACACACACCTCTACTTAATTAACAGTGCTAAGCCACTGTCCTGTTGAGCTCTGCGATGGGCTCAGTAGAATTAATAATCTTTGTGTGTAACAAAACGGTTTGAGTGTGTGTGTGTGTGTGTGTGTGTGTGTATGTGTGTGTGTCTGTCTGAGGGAGAGAGAGAAAGGTAGAGAGACTATGAAACAATGTGTGCATGTGTGTGCGCATGTGTGTATGTGTGCGCACGCATGTGTGTGTGTGTGTGTGTGTGTGTGTGTGTGTTTGTAACCAAACTCTCAGAAAAACATCAAAATCCAAGTCTTCGACTGTAAGACACAGACTTTACTTTTACCTGCCAGCTGATCCTTCTCACCATGTGTCTGAGTAAATACTAATGTCTATCATCTTTCTACCCCTAAATATGTCTACTATTTGTATTCTTTCTTGCCACCTCTCTTCCTCTCTCTCCCATCCCTTTTGCCCTATCTCTATTCAACACGCTTTGTCGACATGGAAAGTCAGGTTACTAACAATGTCAAAGTACATGAAATATCAGTAGTCAGACCAATGGCAAAACAGGCAATGATAATTGCAACAGTATGACTACATTTTCAATATTCACATCTGTGACTCAAACAATAAATGACAGAGAGTTGTACTGCAATATAATAATAAAATTTTGGGATTCTAGTGTTGAAATGGGTAAAACGTATGAGAAACCATTTAAATTCTATCACTGCATGTCCCGCAGATTGGGATACCAGGCCACATATGGGTGCCAAATACATATTGGGCAATCAGTTTTTCTTCTTTTATGGTTTACAATTGATTGCAATTACTGATCATTTAGGTAAGAAAATAAAGTTTCTCTCAGGTCCACTGTGGTATTTGTCACAGTGTAACAGAAAATGCAGCTTGGTCTCCACCACTCCCAGGGAGCACTGTGATCCTAACTTGTCCCCTCTGGCAACCTGTTTTGCCAGTGAGGGACAACCCCTATGGTTCGGTTGTGCTCACTGTGTCTGTACATTGTCATTTTCCTTCTCAGTTTTCCGTCAGACACAGTGGTCAGATAATTAGCTGCTGTGTATTGTCTGTTCAGATCCAAATAGCGCAGGAGTTTACGTTGAGATCTCCCAGTGGTCAACTTAAATGTCATTTTCTCTGGTAATAATCTATTTCCATTTTCCAAACCTTCCCAGGCACACCAATAAATTCTCATCCGACTCAATACTTCATGTTCTAATATGTCTACTGAAATAGTATTTAAATCCGGATGTGATGTGTAACCAAAGTGCGCCTGGTAGGCTCGGAGGGATTTGGGCCAGTAAAGAGGAGAAGAGGGGAAGAGATCGATGTGGCGTCCCCTGGCCTCGGCGGACAGAGGGGCGGTTAGCCACGGCAAATTAATCTGGTGCTCTGCGATCCGCCCCACCTGTCTCCTATTACACTGAGCCACAACCCTGACAAGAAGCCGCTAATAGATAATGTATGTCGTGTGTGTGTGTGTGTGTGTGAGTGTGTGAGAGAGAGAGAGAGAGAGAGAGAGAGAGAGAGAGAGAGAGAGAGAGAGTCATGCGACAGCAGAGATACAGAGATGAGATAAGCCAGTGAAACCTGGCTGAATACAAAAAGAGGATGGAGTCGTAAAGGAAAAGATGGAGGGAGAAGAGAGAGAGAGAGATACAGTAAAGAGATAGGGAGAGGTAGAAAGAGAGGGAGGGCGAGGAGGAGGGAAACGGGGAGAGAGGGAGGGCAAGGGGGAGAGGGATGGGGAGAAGGGGAGAGAGAGAGAGAGAAAGAGGGGGAGAGACACCACAGACAGTGTCTGCTTACAGCCACATTAAAAATCACATTTGGAAAATCATATTTACTATCTTGAAATTCTTCAACCTAACACTGAATGCTGGCTATTACCTTCACATTTGGAATAAAATACTTAATACATACGGGTCCATGGCACAAATGTCTGCGAGTGCAAAGGAAGCATATGACATTGTTTGGAATGGAATTTTGCATAGATAATTTTTGTGTTTTGATATGGATAAGTATCTTTTCCCCCAAAAAAATTATGGAATATATTTTGATATGACAATGAAAGTGTTTTGAGTGCTATCAACATAAAAGCAGATTTGACAAAACTGTTTTCAATTTTTTTTTGAGAAACGTTTGCCAATTTTATACCAAAAATATTTTTAAAAAGCTTCCATTTCAAGTAGTGAAATGATGCAGCTGGCACAAATATAACTGAATCTGATGACCCGTGACATGACCAAATTCAGTCACGCCCACATGACGATAGAGACAACGCGTGACATGACCTAATTCAGTCACGCCCACACGACGATAGAGACAACGCGTGACATGACCTAATTCAGTCACGCCCACACGACGATAGAGACGACGCGTGACATGACCTAATTCAGTCACGCCCACACGACGATAGAGACGACGCGTGACATGACCTAATTCAGTCACGCCCAGATGACGATAGAGACAACGCGTGACATGACCTAATTCAGTCACGCCCACATGACGATAGAGACAACGCGTGACATGACCTAATTCAGTCACGCCCACACGACGATAGAGACGACGCGTGACATGACCTAATTCAGTCACGCCCACACGACGATAGAGACGACGCGTGACATGACCTAATTCAGTCACGCCCACACGACGATAGAGACGACGCGTGACATGACCTAATTCAGTCACGCCCAGATGACGATAGAGACGACGCGTGACATGACCTAATTCAGTCACGCCCAGATGGCTTAATTAATGGAGAAATGTCTTACAAGGTATTTGAAAATGCTTTGACACAGACAAAAACAAATCTGACAAGAAACAAAAGCTCCTTTAATAGAGAATCTCAATAGATCTTGGGGTTTTGTCCTTGACAAGGCTTAATCTGTGCCTTCGATGTGGGCCCTTGATATTTGACCCAGTTTTAAATTGTTTCATGGTGATCCCTGAAGCCTTGTTAATAGTATCTTTAACATGATCAATAGGCCTCAGTAAACCAACTGTCCAGTGATCATTAACTTCCTGGCTTGTAAGGACCTCATGGGGACCTTTTGCCGGTCCCCATGAGGCAAAAGTATATGCATTTTAGAGTTAGGGATTCTTTAAGGTCCAGGCATGGTTAAGTTTAGGGTTAAGGTTGGCATTACACCGAGGTAAAGTTTATGCATTAATGTTACTTCATTGAGTTTAAGGTTAGATTAGGGTTATGTTAGGGCAAAGAAGCAGGCAATTTCAATTTTCTGGTCCCCATGAGGATAGCTGTACAAACCTTTGTGTGTGTGTGTGTGCCTATATGCATGTGTCCACTATCATGGGTTTGTTCTAACAAGACTCAAAAGACTTGCTTTGATTAAATTAACATCAAACAGCGTAGCTGCCGGCGTCTCCGCCCATCATATCCATGAAACCCTTTTAATCTATGACAGCCAAGGAGAGCTCCAATATGGTCCTATTGTATCCACCATCAACAGGGGACTTCGTCTCTCTTTGAGGTGTATCGCAGAGGAACGCCGACTTACTATGGTCTTGCTTTCTGTTTACTTTTCTGCTTTCTTACGAGATGAAATGTTTCGGAAGGATGTGAGAAAACCATGCCAAGATCCGAATTGGATGAGCTTCGTTACTTGGTCTATTCTGTTTGAAAATCAAGACAGGACTTATACTTATCATTCCTTGTAATTAAATATTTAGATTCCATCGAGGGGACGAGTAAAGAGAGTAGAAAGAGCATTTTAGTGAGTATGTCACGTGTGTGTGCCTTCTGTTGAGTGTCCTTAATAATTGAGCTCAATAATTATTGCGTTTCCTCTTTCCCTGTTGGTGTTATAGACACCTTTCACATGTCTGGTTAATCCGTTGGTGTTATAGACAGCTTTCACATGTCTGGTTAATCCGTTGGTGTTATAGACACCTTTCACATGTCTGGTTAATCCGTTGGTGTTATACACACCTTTCACATGTCTGGTTAATCTGTTTACCATGATTTCAATGCATAACAGACATTATTACGCTGTGTCTCTGGGAGTACATCGATTTTTTTTCAAATCCAGTGTGTCTGTTTGAGTAGGTGTCAGTGTCTGTGTTTCTCTGCAATACATTCATAAGTTAATAAAAAAATACTAATGCAAAATAATGATCAAATGACATACAGTGAAACACGTAGACACACATGATTATTCAGCAGGTGTGTTGAAAGCAGAAATCTGCTGGGTTAATGTATGTTAAAGGGAGATACGCATGTTGAAATGTGCTTTTATCAATTCATTCTCATCCCTGACTAAACAGAAATAACATTCATGACAACCAAAAAGTTGGGTTTGTCCAATTGGCCCATTGGTTAATAGACACTGATATTGGCCCTTTGGTTAATATCCACTGATTATTTCCCATTGGTTAATGCTAATTGGTTTTGGGCCACCGGTTAATGCCCATTGGTTTAGATCCATTGCTAAAGGCCCATTGGTTTAAAACTAGTGATACCTACAGGCTAAAGGCTGCTACAATCATGGTATTAAAGGCACAAGCATCCCAATAGCAGAACTTCCTGGACACAATAATCTGATATCTGGAGGATTCAGTCTCCAGAAGGACCTAAAGGCTCCCAGTGTTCATCTCCAACGGCAACCTATTTTTTTTATAGTGCACAACCTAGGGAGTCTGTTGCCATTTTCTGCATTATACAAGTGTGCACTACATTGTAGCACAACCGTTTGAGACCTGGCCAGAGTGTTTAAATCATCCAATCACATCTGCCACAAATTACCATGGTAACAAGACTCAGGAGACAAGAATGCCGGACGGCTGGTGGCATAGAGACGCACACACACACAGACACACATACAGACATACACACACACACACACACACACACACACACGCAGAGACACACACACACACACACACGCAGAGACAGGAGGCAGTGTGGATGTTTGGTTGTCTGATGCCAGGTTAATTACAAGACTTCCACTAAGATTAAGATGATAAAGCTAACATATTCATTCCAGGAACACACACAAACAAACACATATACACAAACAGACCGACCCCCTCCCCCTGAAACCACACATACAGATCCCCTACCCAGACCAGACACACAAAGCTCAAATCCCAACTGCTCCATTCCGTTTCGTCTATATTGCGGCTGTCATACAACCTAATCCATCCCGGTGATAGCAGGAATTTTCTCCTGTTCCCAATCAGTCATTCAGAGGTACACCATGGACTGTCAAAGCCCAGTCATGACACCCACATCCTGGTCCTGCAATGAACTGTCAAAGCCCAGTCATGACACCCACATCCTGGTCCTGCAATGAACTGTCAAAGCCCAGTCATGACACCTACATCCTGGTCCTGCAATTAACCGTCAAAGATTACAGGCAATTGTCCCCACCTCTCTTAAAGACGCCAACTCCCGCATAGCTGTAATGAATCCAAACGGACTGAACTAAATCTGTCCGTTTCCTGACACCTGCGGACCATGTGTTTGGATGCGGGTCCCACAGGAAAGCGGTGTGAATGCATTGTGCCGAAGGGCGAGGCCGAAACATCACGTTCTTACACAACAATGCTGGACCATCGTCCTTCACTGTGCCACGTAGGCAGCAGCGCGCCCAGTCAGTCCCTACTCGTTCAGATCTGACCCATAATCCTTTGCATTCACTGAGACGATGTACAGGTGTGGATGAAACATAACAGATTTCGTAGCGGCACCCTAGTCCCCATGGACTCTGTTCAACCGTGGTGAACTTCTTAGGGAACAGGCCTTTGTAACACAAGCAGAGAGCCGGGATTTCTTCACGCTAGAAAAAAAATCTGTCAGAGGGATATTTTGTAGAGCCCCTCGCTACAGTCTAAGTTCTTCCCTCCTCTTCCTCTCTCTTATCCCTGCCTTTTCTCCTTCTCTCTTCCATTCTCTTCTTTTTTCAACTTCTACTCCACCTGCAAAATGAATTGCATTTAATCATATTTTAGTCACGGTTGAAACCACTTTAAACCAAAACAACTACTGCTATGTTAAAGCAGAGGTGACGGAAAATTTATGATATGCATCTCTTCAAATAAGGTTATTTGAGATTATGGCACAAGTCTGCACAGTAAACGATACCCTAATCTCAAAGCAGTGCGGTGCTTTAACATCTATATGTCTTCCACCTTGGGATGTGTTCGAGAGAGACATTAACGAGACAAGGTGGTGTATTTTTCTGGAATGCAGATACATTAACTGGCTAATTTTCCCCAAGAGCCCCAGACTGTTGCACCACAATGAGCACCAGACAATAAGCAGATGTGTTGCTGTCTGTAGTGCTACTATGGAGCTGACACCCAACCGGGTCCAGAAGACCGTCCTATTCCCTGCATGGGGGCTGGGGAGAAGCAACCCATGAGCCGGTGGGCCTTCCCTTAATAAAAAAACATAAATAAATAAACCTCTTTTCCTCTAACCTGAAATAAAACCAAAATAAAATGTAGTAATTGTCGGTGTGGATCCTTTTTATCACTCAGCTGGCCCTTCGGTTGGGCGTCTCGTGAGAGAGCAATATTTCCATTTATTGATGTTTCTGTACAAGGTTTTTCATAATAAAAAATATACATAGTCATTCCAGTGGGTGGACTGAGGGCCTTTTAGGGAGCATGTTCAAGCTCACTGCCAGAGAAAGTTTATTTTGTTTTGTTTCATACATATCCCTTCATACTTAACCGAATTCTTAACCCTCAACACAACCACTGAATTGGAATGTAACCCTAACCTTAACCCTAAAAAAAATAACCTAACCTTAACCCTAGCACAACACAAATCAGCAGACCAGCCATGGGCAAACGCTCAATTTTAAACAAACTTGGTTCCTGTTTCAGGAATTATGCCTTTTCTATGCTGATCATTTGCCCACAGAAGTCGGTGACGACGTTCAAATGCAATTGTGCTTCTCTTAGATGGTTTCTGAATTCAGAAATTCTTCGGTTGCACAATCTCCTGCCGTCGAAGAAGTCTGGCGTGGTTACACGCGGTTGGCGGGTTGCGTGACTGGTTGGACGTGTTGCCAAATTCTCTGAAATGACGTTGGTGCCCGGCTTATGGCACAGAAACCAACGTAAAATCCTCTTCCAACTGCTCTGCCGGACATTTCCGCGGTCACCATGCCAACACGGCGTTCCTCAGAACTGAAGGCATCTGTTGCTTTGTGTCGCGTGCGACAATGTTTGGGTAATTTCCCGTGTGATTAAGTCACACAGCCGGTTGAGAGATATCCAGGTGTAGCGCAGCAGTGTAGTTTCCCTTTAACGGTGGGAAACGAGATATTGTTCATTTTAGCAATCGCACGCAAAAATAAAAAATAATTGTCTCGATACTTGCGGCCCAGCTTATATGCATCTGGGATTAGAGATCGATCACAGGCTTCCTTCAAAGAGCATGTGGATGAATATTAATGAAGCATTAAAACATTAAAATGTGATTCATGTCTTTTGTCAATTAAACAGCAAAAAAGCCTTGATATTTCAGATGATTTTCATTCCGGTTTTTGGACAAAACAGTCGGCCGGATGAAATGGGGATGAGGTGGCTGACTAGATGTGATATATCTCACGACCAGAGACATTTGTGGGAGACAAAGAGTAGTGAAGAGCTCACTAAACTGAACTTCTTTAACTTCTCAAAGTCAACTTTTTGTCATTGTTCGATTCAGGACCAGGTGGGTGCATTTCATTATCAGGCTGAACAGAACCAGCAGGTTCTGGCCGTCGTAAGGAACGGGTTGAATACACCTGCCTTGAACCTTCTGCTGATTAAATTAGAATTACAATAGATCTGGTTCATAGTTCATTGATCCACAACGGCATTGATTGTTCAAAGAGCCTAGCTTCCTTAGCAGGGGTGTGTGTGTGTGTGTACTAGAGTGTCTCCTAGATCTGAATCTGTCCCTGATTAGAGTGGAAGACTGACAGCAATCAGAACTGGGCCTGGATCAGAACATCCCAGTTCTCCAACTAACTAGTACAGGAGAACATACAGTGGCCATGCAGGTCCCTGTTACCATGCAGGTCCCTGTTACCATGCCGGTCCCTGTTACCATGCCGGTCCCTGTTATCAACCAATCAAATGCATTTTATGAAGCTCTTTTTACACCAGCAGGCGTCATGAAGTGCTGTAACAGACACCCAGCGTGAAGCCCCAAACAACAAGCAACAACTGGGTTGACGCGCAGTGAGTCAAAACATATGGTTATAAGCTAAAAACGACTTACAGATAACATGATGGAAAGAGAGGTGGAATGTGTTCCAAATGGTGCGCTACTCCCTCCAAGCCCTAGGGCTTGGGAATGTTTTCTAAAGTCTAAAGCTGTGACTGATAGGTGAAAAGGCTGCTGGTTTAAACAAGTGTACTAGATACAGGGTGCAGTTTGATGTGTAATTTACAGAGATAACTGAGAGAGGGTCACACCCCAGTGACCGAAGAGAAGGAATGAATGACAGGGAAGGTGAGGTTTGGAAGAGGACTAGAAGGAGGGAGGAGGAAAGGGGAGGAGTTTGAGGTATATACGAGGAGCAGAGAGAGAAGGGGAAAGGGGGATGAAGGAGGTGTACAGAGAAAGAGAGAATAAAGAGCAGCAGTGAAAATAGCAGAGGTAAAAAAAGGAGGACTGGACATGAGAGTACAAATGACAGAAAAGAAGAGAGGAAATAAGACACAGCAGAAGTGTGACATGAGAGGATGGAAAGAGGTGTACAAACGAGAGAGGAGGGAAGCAGAAAGGAAATATCACTCTACAGTGGAGGAAAAGAAAGACTGGATGCTATGGAAACCAGGAAAGACATGGGAAGTGTAGGGTGAGGCAAAACAGGAGCAGGAAAGAGACGGCCAGAGTGGATCCGAGAGGGAGGAAGCAAATGGGGGGTGGGGGGAGATGAAAGCAAGGAAGAAATGAACAGAGGGGAAAACAGAGAGTTGTCTGAGAGGAGGAGAGGGAGGAGAGAGAGGAGAGGGAGAGAGAGAGGGGGAAGAAGTGGGGTGCTGACTGGGGTCACATAGTAGAAATACTAAAAGTTGCATGAGTGTCACTGAGCGAGAGCTACTTTTCCTCACACCAACTGTGACTAGAGCAGTCCTGTGTCAGGGTGGTGGTGTGTCCGTGTGGGTTTATCCTGGCAGTGTGTGTGTGTGCATCCTGTAAGCAGTGTGTGGGTGTGTGTTGCATAGGCAGTGTGTGTGTTGGTAGAGTGTGTTTTTTGTCTAGGCAGTGTGTGTATGTGTTGTGTAGCCGGTGTGTGTGTGTGTGTTGTGTAGCCGGTGTGTGTTTATATTATGTAAGCAGCATGTGTGTGTTTTGTGTAGACATTTTTTGTTGTGTAGGAAGTGTGCAGATGTGCGTGTGTGTGCGTGTGTGTTGTGTAGGAAGTGTTAGCGCACTGAAGCATATCTTGGCTCCTTCGGTGAGATTGTGTTCCATTATTTAGATAACAACATTCAACCCATTGTCATGAGAGAAGAGCGAGAACAGACAATCAAACAAAAGAAAAAGAAAGATCGGAGCAGACAGAGAGCGATGGAGGTATAGAGAGAAACAGAGGGAGGGAGGTAAAGAGCAAAACAGACAACGAGGGGGAGATGCACAGTGAGGCAGACAGAGACACAGAGAGAAACAGAAACAGAGACAGAAAAAGAGACAGAGATAGATAGACAGAGGGCGAGACAGTGAGAAAAAGACAGAGACAGTGAGAGTGAGAAAGACAGAGACAAGGAGAGAGGAGAGCAATGAGCTCCCAGACTGCCGTCCAGATGTAGAGACCCGTGTTTTCGCTCTTAGAATAGAAGTCATTGTGTCCCACTAACCCTGTTGGATATCGATAAAGTACGTCAATAGTGCTATAAAAATCTCTCATGTCCTTTTTGATTTATCACTGTTTTTAAAGAGCCGTTTTTCTACTAAGCTAAGCTTGGAATAGACACATTGATCAGACCTTCACAACCAGCCACCCAGCCCCGCCCCTTACTCTCACACACACACACACACACACACACACACACACACACACACACACACACACACAC
>JACXGJ010013676.1:0-15905 GCA_016801105.1 Esox niger | reverse complement strand
AGGGCAGACATCTGATAAACAAAGGGCAGACATCTGATAAACAAAGGGCAGACATCTGATAAACAAAGGGCAGACATCTGATAAACAAAGGGCAGACATCTGAGCGCCACGGTGCTATTAAGCTACGTAGCATTATGTCACGCACAACAGAGATGCTACCGTGATCAGAGAAACCACCGGAGACACGTACACTGCGAGGCCACATGACATGGGGGGCAAACATGAGGGCCAGGTTGGAGGCGGACATCTTGTTTGTGTCCTGCTGCTTGGCGGTGTGGTACAGGAGGTCCAGGAGCAGCCGGAGGAGGCTGCGGTTGACCTGCGGCAGCAGCATGAGGAGGAGCTGCAGGGCCTCCATCTGACGCTCCTTGTCGGGCGCAGACGTCTTGTTGCCCCTCTCGTCAAACAGGGTCATGTCTGAGGAAGGACAGGGAGCAAAGGTGACGGGGAGGTCAGAGTGTCATCGGGTATTAGGGTTGGTACGGGTGTTTGTGTGTGTGTGTGTGTGTGCGTGCGTGCGTGCGGACAGGGGTACCGGCTATTTTAAGGTGGGCGTGGAAGTGTCGGTGTGTGAGCAGGGGTTCGGGCAGCTCCCCCAGGAAGGTCTTGAGGAGGGTGGCCACATCGTTGGGGTGGAAGTCTCCCCCGTCCAAGTCGATGTCAACCCCACTGTTCAGCTGCTCCTTCAGGGCCTGCTGCCTCACGCTGTTCCCCGGCACCCGGAACAGGCCCTCCACATGCAGGTCTGGGCAATGAATCAACAATGAATCAGTCATCGAGGACCCGGAACAGGCCCTCCACATGCAGGTCTGGGCAATGAATCAACAATGAATCATTCATCTAGGACCTGGAACAGGCCCTCCACATGCAGGTCTGATCAATGAGCCAAACAATGAATCAGTCATGTAGGACCCGGAACAGGCCCTCCACATGCAGGTCTGATCAATCAGTGAACAATGAATCAACCACAAAACGACAGAATGGTCCGAACCATCAAATATATTTTTTTAACTGCTATTTGATCAAGTGGGTCGTTGAGAATTGATCAACATTTTCATTGATGACCGACACAAAGCAATACAGCAGCAAAAAAACTAAACACAGACAGGCAGAGAACCACACATTAAAAATGAAGAAATGTAAATACAAGTAAATGAAGACTCCATATTCAACTTAACTCAACTAAAACTTAATCCAGTGAGAGATCTTTATAATAATCACGTAGTTATCATCATCATCGTCGTCGTCGTCCATTGAGTTTCATGCTCTGACTGTCCCGAAGCAACTACAGGTTGCTGTGATGGCACAGCGCCACAAAGAAAATATATATAAAAATCAGTAAACGTAATAACAAGATCAACTTACTCTTGCTGAGGTATTCAATTAGTTGGTAGATCTGGGCGATTCCTCCCTCTGTCAGGGGCGCCCCGAAGACGACTCCCTTATCTGGAACAAGGACATAGGGTGGTCAACAAGTATGCAACATTAACCAGAGAGCGGTCGACCAATATGCAACATTAACCAGAGGGCGGTCAACCAGTATGCAACATTAACCAGAGGGCGGTCAACCAGTATGCGACATTAACCAGAAGGCGGTTAACCAGTATGCGACATTAACCAGAAGGCGGTTAACCAGTATGCGACATTAACCAGAAGGCGGTTAACCAGTATGCGACATTAACCAGAAGGCGGTTAACCAGTATGCGACATTAACCAGAAGGCGGTCAACCAGTATGCGACATTAACCAGAAGGCGGTCAACCAGTATGCGACATTAACCAGAGGGCGGTCAACCAGTATGCGACATTAACCAGAGAGCGGTCAACCAGTTTTCGACATTAACCAGAGAGCGATCAACCAGTATGCAACATTAACCAGAGAGTGGTCAACCAGTATGCAACATTAACCAAAAGGGCGGTCAACCAGTATGCGACATTAACCAGAAGGCGGTTAACCCGTATGCGACATTAACCAGAAGGCGGTTAACCAGTTTGCGACATTAACCCGAAGGCGGTTAACCAGTATGTGACATTAACCAGAAAGCGGTCAACCAGTATGCGACTGAGATCGTAGGTATGGAGTACACTGTAAAAACAAAAACAGAGAAAATTCATTTGTTTGAAGTCTGACATGTCAAAAACCCAGAGGGCCCAATCCCCAACCGAGCCCTAACACCTGCACCCTAGACCCTTAAGGAGATGAAGATGACAGGCTCCCTGTTAATAATTGCACCAAGCCCTGTGACAGGACAAGGATCAGAAACACCCTAACACTCATCCCAATCAAATCATTTCAGATCTCCAAGTGCTTCGACCGCTGGGATTAGAGGACGGCCTGATTCCTTCCCTACGTGTAAAAGACATGTTAGTTCTAAACAGAACATTGAACACACCCCCCGGGCGACCTCTCACCTTTGCGTTTGAGAAAGTTAAAGGAGCGAAAGAAGCCGCCTGCATGTGCCCCTAGGACCGCCGTGGGAGTCTTGGGTCCCCCCTCGTCGCCCAGCAGCAAGGAGAACTCCGCCCCCGGAAGGTCGATGAGGCGGGTGACATTGCTAAGCACCAGTTCCAGGAACACCTCGGGTCTCTCGTGGCGCAGCTTCTCCACGAAGAAGTCCGGGTTGAAGATGATGGGGAGACGGCCCGACGCCCCAGCGACGCCCTGAGAGACCCCGGCATCCTGGCTGATCACCACGTTACACACTGTGCCCCTGCAAAGACAAAACCCAGCTGAACCTAAGGGATGTTCCTCATAACAGCACCGCCACTGTTTATGTTGCAGGAGCGCCCGCTCGCTCGCACTTGACTGACTCCCTGTTGTATGTCAAAGGTGCACATCCAGTCTCACGCTCAGAACCTCTGTGAGCTGAAGCAACGTGTTCCTCTCATGACACTGACAGTTCAAACTAGCTCATAACGGCCCCAGCTTTCACTCTTCACGCAGCCCAGACCAACCCATTTCTACTTCATGATATTCGCAATGCCGGTAAATGGACAATTGTAACTAACATCTAACATCAATACCGCCAACTGCATGCAATTCTTGCATGTTCTAAAGAGCAATACTGGACAAACAAACGTTATCCAACATTGCAGACAAACGGTGTTTTAGTATAGCGATCACAGTTGCCTTAATTGGCTGATGACCTGTTCGAGGTCATTAAGAGGGATAAACAATTAGCTAGCCTAATGTTACTTCTAACTGAAGAACATGTTACGTTACTGTACCACGTAAAACAATTTGATATGCCCTTTCCTGAAACATCAACTAACTACATTAGTATATATTTATATCGGGGAGTGCCACAATGTTGTGTGCTGTTGAACACGACCCATATTAGCTTCTGTTTTAATGGGAGCTTGCGTCACACAACAACATTGTATATTTCTCTTTCCAGAATTGTTAACCGATGTTACTAAAAAAGACAGCGTCCGTCAGTGACACAACCAACTGGCTAGCTGGTTCACTGGGTACCGGTATTATACGATCCACACCTCTTTCGGGATTGGACGATTACAGTCAGTACACTTGACGTGCAACAGCGCTAAATGAATGCTATTGTTGTTATTCAGCTGCAGCGAATTAATAAGTGGTAATATAGTTCAGTGGTCTTAATTACGAATACACATAAAGATGTTACAAAAGGAATGTCAGAGCTGGCAAACAAAACCAGATTAGATAACTACACAATACAGTACAGTACAACACAGCAGCAGAAGCTAGCTAGCTAACTAGCTAGCGACATATTGCAGAAAAAAACAATACCAAATCAGCTGATTGTCAGTAATAGAGAAGCACAAATACCAGACCCAAGACATCTGTAAACAACACAGTGTATTTCATTTTTAAATGCACGGATTAATGTGTTTTCCAAAAATTGTATTACCTTCTATTTTGTGCATTTTCATCGTTATCTTTATCCGCTGCCATTTTCCGTTTGAATGCTCCGCTAATATCCCGATTCCGCCTATTTCTTTTCCAATTGGTCGGCTTTGAAAAAATAGGCGTGGTGTACGGCTTCGATTTGCATTTTAGCTTTGTGATTGGGTTGTTTGAATTCATTTGTAGGCCTGTACCAATCAATGAAAAAACAACAATATTGTGTTCAGTTTTTTATTTCAACTTTATTTAAAAAATCGAGTCAACACAGAACCACATTAATTATATACATATAATTAATTAACATTATGCTATGGGCAGGTTTCAAGGACACAGATTAAGACAAGCCATGAACAAAATAATCTGGCTCAGTAGGAAAAAACAGAATAATCAATTGCACAATACAGCTCCAGAAAATATGAAGGGACTACTGCACATTTTTCTTTCCTTTTCAAAAAAGTTGAAATAGACAGTTTTTAGTGAGGAAAAAAAGTGTTCAATTTGCAGTGGTCTCTTAATTTTGACACTTCTATTCCTCACTCAAAATATTTCTTTCCAACAGTTTTGAAAAGGGAAGAAAAAGGTGCAGCGATCTCTTCATTTTTTCCAGAGCTGTATATAAAGACACATATAGATTTGATTCCTGGCAAACGGAAAGCAGCTTGTAAGTTGGTTTTAAGAGGATAATGTCACACAGTGATTAGTGCTGAAGGTGGGACAGGTGAAAAAGTGAGTGGATGTGTGGTAAATTGGATTAAACATTTGGGGAGGATAACTTGGAAGTACATACAGTTGAAACGTCAAATCAATATTCATTGGTCCCGCAGGTTGATTATAATATGTGTCTGGAGTAAAAGAAAAACGCAATAACAGTGTACGCAACCTCCCCGTTTGTATTTTCAGGGTCCAGATGGTACTGAGCCAGATGCACTAGTAGGCTACTGCATTTCCTGGCCCACTGGACATTATTTAGGTGTCTATAGTCCTTCAGGATTTACGGGGCTTTCCCTTGACAACCTGGTATTGAGTCCTAGTGAATGGAACTATACACTATAGATACGACAGCAGCATGAGTTTATATCTAACAAATGGCTCTTTCACCAAAATAACATTAAATGTCTTTTAACAATAACTTTAAAAACAACTGCATGACAGATAGGACAATCGAGAGCACTTAATTTACATGCATTATACAGTATGTCATCAAGGGAATTTTATGATTGAAAAATTATTCAAAGTTGCTATGTGGAAATGTAATACTTTCACCCTTGATTCCTGTATACGGTTGCTATAACAGTGTCCAACATTACTGGTTGTCCAGCATGTAAGTGGGGCAGTGTTTTGTATTACAGACAATGTAAAGGTTAGTCAAGGCTAAGTTATCTACAAGTCACATAGCATGACAAGAAACTATTTAACATTATTTGTGGATCAGTCCATCAACCATGGAATTTCAAACATGGATTGTGTCAATATGTTTCTCTCTAAGAAAGGCCAAATCACATGTGTTAAAGATTTCATGGCGACCATAGCAACATAAGGCCATGCCCAAAATATGGAGATGAGTCAGTCACAAAGTCATCTAGGGCCAAACTGGTCATGTGCACAGCGAACCTAGGAAATATCTCACCTTGTTACATTCAAGTGCTTGTGGTAATAACAGTTTCTTTCTCCTAAACAGGGCCGTCGCCCACGAATCCTGGGCCCCCTGAGGAGATATGTCTGGGCCCCCTGAGGAGATATGTCTGGGCCCCCTGAGGAGATATGTCTGGGCCCCCTCACTTGTAGATGATATTGACATTGACATTGATATTATCACGATCAGTGGGCCCGTGAATCATATCCGCCCTTGCCTGTGTTATCCACGGCCCTGCTCCTAAAACAATAGCTTGAATCTATTTGAGGCGTTTTTACTCCCTTTCACAACTGAGGTCCCCAATCTACTTTGTTGAGTTCTCTTCATAAAAGCCTTGTGATTTAAGACGTCTGTGACTGAGAAGGAACTCACCCTTGTTGCAGCATCTTTATCTCAAGCATAGAGTTGAATAGAGGGATCACCTCCACGTCTTTGTCACAATGGCTTCTGCAACATTCTAATGTATTCCATATTCTCGTATACAATTATTGTTATCTATTACTCATCGTCCAGAAACACGGTCCAAAAAACTAAAGCTGCATTGAAATTCGTGAAATTCTGTCACGTCTGCACTCTATGGTCCCAGGGTAATTGTCAACCACAGACTTAAAACAAAGACGAGAAACCTCTCTCTCAGTGTCAGGTTTCCTCACACTATATGAGATGTGTTCCCTTCGCTCAGTGAGTACACTTTAAAATATATCTTTTTATTTGTATGTAGACAAAAATCGGTGTCCTCCTATTTGGACATAGCGATGCCACCAGATATTATTCTTGTTTATGCTTTTTGCCGGAGCGAGTAAGCGTAGCCAAACAAGAAGAGCGAATGTCTTCTATTAAGTAAGTGAGTGACCGACCGACCAACCAACTACCCAATATTAAATAGTGCAGTGGTTGGGTGCACAGACTGCCATGCAGGTGTTCGAGTTTCATCACAGTCAAAACAAATGATGCATTTGGATTTCTTCAGGATAGACATAAACTTTGCTAGCTACAAATTTCAGTAGTTTATGGTTATATTGTGACTATTTCAGGTAGATTTTCGAAGTACACATCTGTGCATGCTTTATGGGGTACTGTAGATCACATTTGGTATCATCCTTTGAGATTCTTTCCTAAGCCTTTACTGCAGCTATTTTGGGGAGATTTTGACTTCAGTCTCCTCTTCTCCAAGTGACATGCATGTCCAATCGTACAAAGAAGAGTGAGCTCGTTCTAGAGGAAACCACGCATGCCCATGCCCTGACACTACCTCCACTATACTTTATTGATGAGGTGGTATGCTTTGGATTATCTGCAGTTCTTTTTTCACAATTTTGCTTTGATATATCTTCACTATTGCCTCATTTGTCTATAAAACTTGTTTCGAAAACTGTATTGGCTGATCTTGGTACTATTTGCAAATTCTAATATGGCCTTTCTGATTTGGTGCTAACCAGAGGTTTGCAACTTGCAGAGTAGCCTTTACAAATTCTACTGGCGAAGTGTTCTGCAAAACAGTAGACAGTGAAAACTTAACGTAGGCATTCTGTCGGTTGGGGATACGGAATGTGGTTCAAATCGAGTTCCAGTTTTCTTTCGTGTGGAAAAAAGTAAAGGATAGAACTGAAACTCCCCACATTCAAAGCTCATCTTTCGTGTGAAAAACCTTTGCCACATGAAACCCAAAATATGTGAAACATCTATGTGTGAAATGTCTCAATGCATTTTCTCACCAAAAATCAGACGACAACCGTGCTGTTGTTGTTGGATGGTGAAAATGTAAGTGTGGAGGCCCTCAGATTTGACATTTTCAAAACAGGCTGGACAGTCCTCTGAGAACCTAAAGTTGTGGACTCTATTTGAATGAATGTGATGGTTGGCACGTTAATGCATTTCTAAAGAAATGATGTTGTTCAGGATCACTGAAATGCACCTGTGGCAAACTCTGAAGCCCGACTGTCCCGCAGAGAGAACTTTAGAATGTATGGCAGAGATCATAATAGCCAGAATAGCCAACAGTTGTCCCAAAATCACACCCCTATTACATCTGAACAAGTCTCTGGTGATAAGGAATATAGTGACCTTTTATTTTTACCTTGCTGTGGTTTCTCTTTCACACCATTTGGAGTTTCACACCAGATTCTGTAAACACTAGTCTATTGTTGCACTTCTACGCTGACGTATGAATATGAAACCTTACTTTTCTTTTTGGCTGTGTACTGACAGGCCTGTACAGCAAGTCAGTTGCAACTTGTTTCGTTTTTTTGGCATCATATTTCTTGTAAATGAGGACATCCAGTGAAGAGGGACCGTGGGTTAGTAACTGACCAGCTGAATGGTCTGACTGAGGCACATCAGACAAATCATGGTTTTATTAGTTTGTTTGTTTTTCTCTATCAGAATTCTACAATGTGTCATGTTTTAGAACACATGAAGAATAGGTCTGTGGTCAAGGGGTCATTTCCCATCTATGTATTTTACCTCAACGAAAGACATATAGGACTCTGCCAAACATATGTACAGGCCATGAATTAAACCAAGTTCCTGAGGCCTTTATACGTTTTGTTCTTCGAGAAATAAGTGATAGAAATAAAACACTTACAGGTCTAAAATGTATTGAAGCAACCTCAATCCAGCTGCGGTAGCACTTTAGTTGGATTGCTTTTGGATCTCGGACATCTTTACTTCCTCATATCATACGTTGATTAAAAGCAACTTTACATTTGGTAGCTACTAGTAATCCATGCCACTGTTCTTTTTCCACAAGCGACTTCTGTGGATTGCCCCTGGGTCGGCCAACCAAGCCTTGTTACCGTTTCAAAATGGAGCTGGTGTTACAGAGGCTGTTGTTTCCATAGAGAACACAAAATATGTTTGAATACAATGTTCAGTAACAAAGTAAAGGTGAACAACACTCTACAGCCTCAAAACAGGTTTCAGACTATAATGCTGACATTTTGGAGGGTCAGTCCTTTAATCCTTAACTGTGCACAGAACTGTCCATGAAAGGTATTTTGTTAGGGTTTCTATAGCTGATTCCCACTTGGGGCTTTAAGAATGTTTTTCTTTTTTGATGTATTGGCAATGTGTTTTTTGTAATTAGCATAATGTTGTGAAGGACATTATTATTTGGATGGGGAGCTCAAGTCTAGAACACCGGAAGATTCGTAAGCATTTTACTGATTATTATGGGTTGGGAATCTAGAATGCAAATTTAAATATGGAACTCTGGGAGTTCCAATTTAGAACTCAATTGTGCATGGCAACACATTCAAAAAATATTCCAGAACTTTGAAGTCTACTCAAAACACTGACCCGTTTTGACTACATTCTTTTCTTAAACGTTTCATTGTGTTAAACACCATATACCATTAACACTCGTTTTTTATGTTTCTGCAGGTTAAAATACAACAACTATGTTGAGAACAACTGGAAGTGTGTTAGTCGTCTTTCTCTGGTCTGTGACAGGTATGGTCTCTTATCTTTGTAGTTGCTCTGATTAACAATTTGAGTATTCTAAAAACACACCAATCATTGTTGTTTTTTGGTCTGGTCTGTTAACTATCCGTTTACACAGATAGTACCCAGCTCCTCTGTGTTAACTGACTGCCTTCACCTGGTCGTGTATGCAGTATGAATAACAATATCAAGACCATAATATCATCGATAGAAATCCCAGTAGGCATCCTAAAAAAACGTCTCTTGTAGACCCAACACGTCCATCACATTTGTTGGCAACAATTTTTACTATCAATGTTATCCGTTTTTATCAAAAAGTTAATGCAGCCCAACACAGTACCAAGTGAGTGAGTCGCCTGTCTGTTGAATAAACGGCATGAAATCTGATTATGTGGTAGGAGCGACCAACAGCTTCGGATGACATGTGGCTCACCAAAGAACACTTGAGTTTCCTGTCTATGTTAATTTGTATTTCACACATCAGTGAGGCACTCAAATGTTGCTTTTGCATTTCGACTCAACTCAAAAAGCGCTGCAACAAAATGTGCACCCAGCTTGCTCTTAGCAAGAGCCAACAGAACGTGGCTTAATGTTGTTACTGTTTGCATTTGTTTGACTGTGTTCAGTGGTTCTGGGTCAGAATGGCTGGGATGTGATCTACTCCACTCAGAGTATCTGTGCCTTGAAGGGGTCAACAGTGGAGATGAGCTGCACCTACAAATATCCAAGTGGTCGTAAAGTCACATCCACCTACTGGTTCATTAGAAAGGATTCTGATGGGAGTTTGATTGACGACTCAGACTACACAGGTCGTGTGACGTATCGTAACAATACAAATGATCACACCCTGAAAATCACAGACCTGAGAGAGACTGACTCAAATGTGTACAAGTTCAGATTTATTACAGATCAGCCTGAAGGGAGATGGATTGGAAATCCAGGAGTCACTCTGTCTATTACAGGTACAGTGATAAAATATGCTGGCCCTTTATCCTTTTTGCCATGCCGTTGCTGTGAATAAGAATTGGTTCCTAATAGTACTGCCTGGAAAAATTAAGGCTAAATAATATATAGACATTTAAACTGGTTCTGATCATATAATCTTGATTTGTATTTATATAACGTAAGTAATTATATAAAATGCCAGAATAATTTTTGTTCCATCAGATCTACAGGTGACGATGACTCCTGCTACTGTGACTGAGGGACAGAATGTAACACTGACCTGTATCACATCCTGTCCTCTGACTGACAACCCAACCTACTTCTGGTACAAGACCAGACAACCATTAACCAACAGAAATACCAGTAATAACAGATTGATCCGAGAAATGGTCAGTAATGAGGACAGAGGAAGATACTCCTGTGCTGTGGAAGGACATGAGGATTTCCCCTCCCCTGAACACACTGTCAATGTCAAATGTAAGCATTTATTAATGAAAATCAAGTATTTAGTAAATAATATCTTAGGTCCTTGCAAGGGGCAATAATAATTATTCTGTCCACCAGATGGCCCAAAAAACACTGCAGTGTCAGTCAGTCCCTCTGGTGAAATAGTGGAGGGCAGTACAGTGACTCTGACCTGCAGCAGTGATGCCAACCCACCTGTGGACAAATACACCTGGTACAAGAAGACTGTAACCTCACCAAAAGCATCAGGACAGAGATACAAAATCACTAACATCACATCTGAGGACAGTGGAGAATATTACTGTGAGGCTGAGAATGAAATAGGATCTACCAACGCTACAGCTCTGATGATCTCTGTTGCAGGTAATATTTCATCTTCAAGACTAAAATCCTGAACCTTATACTTTGTCCTTTCATGCTTTGGTTAATCATTATAAATGGGCTTAAATTACAAAGAATATTGTTTACTATTGTGTGATATCTTCATTTTCTATTCCCATGTCGAATCCTGTTGTCGCCCGTTCTTCAGGAAAACAATTATTAGTTCTGACCGCATCTGTAGGAATCACAGTGGTTGTTCTGGTTCTCATCCTCTGTCTCTCTGGATTCATCTGGTTCAGGTGAGGGAAATGCATTTTTCATAGCATTCCACCATTAGCACTTAGATCAATTATCAGTGTCACGCATTCACATGTTCATTCCCAAAACAGGAAGAGGTCTTCCAAATCTACCTCTGAGACGAAGGGCAAGGGAGACGATGGGCACGTGAGTCGGCTGCAATCAGAAATATAGTGACCGTTGGCTTTGAAAAATGCTAACATTCAAGAGAGCAAATTAGACACAGGGTCACGGATGGCAGAGAGCAATACCTGTCTCACCTGTGCCTCAAACATAGTTTACTGTACACTATAGATACGACATGCACAACAATACATCACTCAGATTTCCTGTCTGCACTGGCTTCGCTTAAATGACTGAATGATCTATTGAGTTGATGTTGGCAATCTGTTATGTGTGGTTGGGTATCGCATTTTCTTACATTCTTGTGTTGGTTTTACTGAAGGACCTCTCCCACCATGTGTTTGCCCCTGGCAGTCAGAAGTGTATAATTACACGAATAAAGCCAGAGCATGGAATGAGAAAATTGCTGCCACAGTGAATGTGATAAATTTTGGATCTTCATGCAATATTTCCTCACATTTACTGTGATCTCCTCATCAGGGAGACCATACATATGGAAACCTCCCCGGCAGGATCAGGAGATCTTCCACAGCACAGGCAACAGACACAGTGGATGATGGACATGTAAGTCAGTTTGAGTCAGAAGATCACTGGGGTGAATGTTTACATTTTTGGAACGTTATTTTGATGTTGCCTGTCCTCTCTACCCATCAGGAAGACTCCAATCCGATTTATGAAAACTTCTGAACAACGGCCGTGACCCCTACTGTGAATGGTGATCTGACATCCATATTTGCTCCCGGCTAGAGCTTTTCACTGAAATGTTCCTGATTAGCCCTCACAATGTAGAAAAAAAAAATACATATCTCATATTTAAAAAACAAACATTTAATCCATCAATACTTTTATAACCACGGCACAACTATTTTAGCTTCTACTGAAATTAAGATGTCCTGTCATGTTTTGAAACTTCAGAGTTTGAAAGAATTAAGGGTGTGCATTGTTCCACACCCTCCCACCATCAAGAACATATATTTTTCATTGAATACTTTTTGTTAGAGTTATTGGAACTTGAAGTTAGAAGAAGGCTGCATTTCCATACGATTTGAACGCGCCCACTAGAAGCAGCGGCCCAGAGATCTTTTCCTTCTCGGTTTTGGCTCCGATACACAGCGGTTAATCCTCCGTGGCTCGTATATTTAATGCTTGGTTAATATAGGGGGAAAATGAATGTTAAACATCTTATACAGAATTGTAAACATAGTGTGACCAATATTGGACTAATTGAATTCTTCGTTAAAGAGCTATTATGATTTGAAGACCGCAGTAACCCAGGCTGTCAATGGTGGGTCATTTAAACAGTAGGAATCGATTTGTATCAGTTCCATTATTTAACCAGTCTGATCGAATGTAGAGGTAGCTGTCTATACTTTTGTACGCTTTTATCTTGGTAGCCAAGATAAAAGGGGATGTAATGGTATAGAATACCCCGTGTAAGCCGCCATGTTTTAACAATGTTATGCCCGACACGCAGTTAGAGCAATCACGTGACTGAAGACGATTATCTATTATGTTAAGCTTACAGAAGAGCCCCGCCTGGTGGAGCTGCACTGTAGGACAAGTGAAGGGTCAGAAAATGGTCGATCAACCCAGAAAACTAGACGTTTGATTTCAGAGGTAAATTAGTAAATATTTAGGTTAATTAAAAATAATGGGTCAGAATATTATTACTCGATGAGAACCTGTGGCAAAGAACAGAGTTCCGAACGAATAGAGAGCATTAGTCGATTTAGTTATTGACGTAGTCACATTTGTAATTACCATTTACCGTGATTTACTACAAGACCAGAGGCAAATTGCTTGACCTTTCTGAATGACATTTTCATGACCAAAACAGCTGATCAAACCAAAAGTAGAAAATATCCAGTATGTTATGGAGCAAAGAAGGGAACACTGGTTTTAAATGAGCATATGGAAATGTTCTATCTTCTACATCCATGTTTAGCATTTTTAAAATATGTTTTTTTGTTTAAATGAGCATGAACACTTATAAGGAATAAGTCTGCTGTGATGTTTCAGATTAAACTGATTAGTTCTCCCTCTGGTGGCCAAGTTGACCTGCATAAAGAATGGCATCAAAAACAAATAAAAATCTTTTAGTAGCACTCCGGTCACATGGTTTCTTCCTAACCTTTTAGATTGGAGAGGGCAGCACCCCCCCACCAATAGGACCTGTTGCATGTCTGAATCCCGATTTTGATCTTGATTGTGATTGGTGGTAATGTCCAAAATAAGTATTTGTTATATATTTTGCTTTGTACTGTTTTGTATGTAGCCTTGATATCCAGTTTCTTAAAATCCTTTATAATTCTTCTTGAAATTGTGTTTCTTTTCGTAGTCTGAATTGTTGAAAGAAAAGTCAAAATCGTATGTATTTTTCTAATAAATAATTGCATCATGATCAATGGCAAAGTTGCATTCAATGATATTGCATAACACCTTGACAAGATTACAGACTGGTCAGATGACCGGTCCAGATAAACCCAGTGGTCGACCATCAGATTACTGGTCCAGATAAACCCAGTGGTCAACCATCAGATGACCGGTCAAGATAAACCCAGTGGTCGTCCATCAGATGACCGGTCCAGGTGAACCAAGTGGTGACCATCAGATGACCGGTCCAGATGAACCCAGTGGTCAACCATCAGATGACCGGTCAAGATGAACCCAGTGGTCGACCATCAGATGACCAGTCCAGATGAACCCAGTGGTCAACCATCAGATGACCAGTCAAGATGAACCCAGTGGTCGACCATCAGATGACCGGTCTAGGTGAACCCAGTGGTGACCATCAGATGACCGGTCCAGGTGAACCAAGTGGTGACCATCAGATGACCGGTCCAGATGAACCCAGTGGTCAACCATCAGATGTCCAGTCCAGGTGAATCCAGTGGTTGACCATCAGATGACCAGTCCATGTGAACCAACTGGTCGACCAAAATATGACCAGACCAGCTAAATGCTGTGGTCAACCATCAGATGACCAGTCCAGGTAAATCCAGTGGTCAGCCATCAGATAACCAGTCCAGGTGGACCGAGTTGTTGACCATCAGATGACCAGTCCAGTTGGACCCAGTGGTCGACCATCAGATGACCAGTCCAGGTGGACCCAGTGGTCAAACATCGGATGACCAGTCCAGATAAATCCAGTGGTTGTGACGACTGTGACGGTTGACAGATAAGTGACATTCCAATCTATGGTTCTTCTACCCATCACCTTCAGGGAGTAAAAGGCCTGAACATGAAATTCTCCACATTTCCTGACAAACTCTAGTCATTGCGCTGACACCTTGACCTCTGCTAAAAATGTGAAATTTGATCAGTGGCCAACGCTTGGATTGATACAACACTGAACTCAGGGCATTTGCATGTTTTCTGGACTTGAACAACACCTTCTGTTGCTTTAAAGAAGAAAAACTTCTACATGACTTCAAATCTAATTGCTAAAACAATGGACTGACCTTTTACATTATAAACCAGTCTGACTGGCCCTCGTGTTGTGTTCAGGTCAAACTCTTAACATTACTCATTCAGAGAGAGAATAGGCGCCACCAATCCAGCAGAATACTGACATCTAGTGGAGGTTCAAGACAAGGGAATTATATGGTCCTTCCCACAGGAGAGTCAAACCTGCACTTAAGATATAGGGGGCTTCGTCCATTTTAGGAAGTTACAAATAAGTTCTTAGCATTGGGTCAGGTGTCTTGTATATAGAGGTCCACTTATCCAGAGTGCAATGGTCGCAGTTATTAGTGTTGAAGGGGGGACTGTTGGAAAAGCCAGTGGGTGGTGGGTGTGTGGAAAATTGGATACAAAAATTGAGGAGGATAAATTGTAAGAACAAACAAAAGAAACTTCTAATCAAATGTCATTGAACCCATGTGTTGAATACAATGTGTCTACAGTAAAAAAATACCCCAACACAATAAGAGTGTACGCAACCAACCTGGATATCTTTACCGGGTCCGGTTGGCACCGAACCGTATGCACTGGTACCGCTTTTCCCATTGAGCTGGCCGTTAATGAGGTGACATTAGTCCTTAATGATTGTAGTTTGTGGGCCTCTATTGTATCAATCTCTGCACCCACAACAATTATCTGAATAAATAGTTTAAGTCAAGGTCAGAATATGGAGAGAGTTTAAGTCCATAGAGTGAAACGTGCATGAAAACAGAAGTAGATTACTAGAATATATTTTTGGTAGAAAATGGAAGTTAACGCCTCAAATAAAACAGAACTAGAAGTCTTTATTGCACTGTCATGTTAGCGTTGTGGCCTGCTGGTCTGACCAGTGATCATGTTAATGGCCCAAAGAGGAAGCTAATGGAAACTCTACATCAACTTCTGCCCTGACTACTTTTAAATGCTTAATGTCTGACAGAAAACACATCTACTGTCAGTCTACATTGACTGCTAGTAAGGTTGGTTCCCTGGTCAACACCTCTCCTCTAAACTTGGTAAGTGTTAAAGACAATGAAGACAACATCTTCATATATTGATTTTAATTATTTATTATCTTTTCTGCAAGTCAAATACCCAGGGTATCAGAAATCCTTTCTGGGACACTTTCTGAATAAGATGGCTATCGTGCAGTTATTATTGTCACAAGTCCGGTGTGAGGACAGATTGGCAGAGGCAGAACGGTTGGTTGAGTAATCCATTTTAATAAGGTAACAAAAGAAACAAACAAATTTACAAACTTAAAGCAGACTTAATGACTGTGTTGCAGAGCCTACGGCTAACAAACCAAAATAAACCACAACTACTGTGCACAAACATTCAACATAAGTAGGTTCCCC